>JAUZST010007576.1:0-14089 GCA_034779995.1 Parotocinclus haroldoi | reverse complement strand
TAGATGTTAATTAAATAAATACTAAATGTATATTAAATCATAGGAAAATTAGTTTAAAATAAATAACAAATTATTAATAAAATTTAAATTGGTAGTAGAAAAAAAATATATCAAATTATAAAACACAATTGATTATGTGATGAGTCATTAGAGGGAGGTCCTTGAAGGCACATCGTCTCCTACTGTCCAACTGATGCCATGCCTCAGAGAACTACAAAGCTTAGATACAAAGAACAAAGAACTACAAAGCTGATACATAATCTCACCATTACACGTATGCACTGTTTAACTCTGTTACGTTCTGTGAAACATGTCAATGATCAACACAGTTGTGGAACTATTTGTGCTACCGTAAAGTAAATATAAAGAATATTAAACAAAAATAATGTATATTGGAATAATGGGTATTAAAAATATGAATATAATGCATAAAAACAATAATTAAATGCATCAGATACGGTAAATGGAACGCTACCATCTACACAGCATCCAAAATCTAGACTGTTCCAAATATCACTCCATCCATTAAATGCACAACAACTGGTTTTTGATAAATGCATATTAATCATCTCACACACACACACACACACACACACACACTGTAAAACCGAAATATAATCTAATATAACATACCTCTCTGGTTGCACACAACCAAGAGGGATTGAGTACAAAAAAACACAGGCAATTCAATATCGGCTCGTTTTGGATCGGACTTTAACGTGGAATACGCCGCAGTAATCATTTTGCTTTTCACTTGATTTGATGACTCAATAAATTCAATTAGATATTTATCAAATATGATTCATGCGATTGTTTTTGCCTGACTGTAGTTTAATAGCAGTGCTTTTATCGTGTTTACTGGTACGCTTTACTCTTGCTAGTCTCCTGTGTTCTGTTTCGCTTGTTGCCACGCGTTGTGTAGGGACGGCACATGGTCACATGGCAGGAGTGATGCGTGTCAGGTAACTGGCAGTTGGGGACTACCTGTAATTCCCTTTTATGATTGGATCTTCAGATTCATAGCCTGGTCAGATAAGTCCAGCTTTATGTTCCGTCATCACTGATGGGAGGGTGAGGATTTGGCAAGATCAAGAACACTTCCTGTCAGGTTACAACAGTACAACAGACTGGTGGATATGGAGCAACGATGTGAGAAAAGATTTCTTGGCCCACTCTGAATCCTCTAATAGCAGCGGATGGATGTTTGGATAAAAGAGCTTATGTAAGCATTGCAGAAGATTGAGTTCATCCCTTCATGGTGGCTGCTTACCCCGTGGCAGAAGACACTTTCAGCAGGACAATGTATCATGTTATATTAACATTTACGCAATTTAGCAGACTCCCTTATCCAGAGCAACTCACAATTAATGCAGTTTTACAAGCCAAGCAATGTGGATTAAGGGCCTTGCTCAGGGACCCAACTGTGGCAGAGGTGGGATTTGAACCCTGGACCTTCTGGTTCATCTTCCAGTACCTTAACCAATGTCCCATACAAGGTTCATAGAGTCATGGATTGGTCAAAGGACCATGACAGTGGGTTTTCTTACTTCCCTGGCCTTCACAGTCTCCAGATCTTAATACTAGAGGGGCTTCTCTGGGATGGGGAAGAACGGGCTGTTCAGAGCAGGTCACCATCTATTTTGCACTTCGAGGAGGTGTTCCTTCTGCCTGGGTCAGTAGCCCTGCACGATTTCAACACCTTAATTAACCTGATGCCATTTAAAGATCACCCTCTTGAGTTTCTTTGCAAATCTGATATGCTTTGATGAATGAAACGGCAGGTTACTGTCCTGTCATCGACCGCACAACACGCCTTAGTAAATCACCCACAACAAGCCCATTAATGACTCACACAATCTATTTAGCTAACTGTGCAAATTAGCACATCGGGGTCTCCTAATTGTACATGCCGCCATGTTAATGACAATTGATCTGTCTAGTTAGTTCTCGACAAATTTTGGGGTAATTTCAGCAATTTTACTGAGCTTTTCAATTCAAAGGCACTTTCTGTAAATACGTTTGGGAAATCTGGAAGATCTTGCTATTCTAATCAGAACCAGAAACGATGAGTTTAGTAGGTGTGTTGCTGGGAACTTACGACGGTTGAAAGCGACAGCAAATTAATCTACTACCCTACTGTACATAAGTCTTAGTCCACCATTAGATTTGTTGTTTTACGAATCGTGTAATGTCCATATATAACATATTGTCGACAAATGGATTGGTGACTCCATAATCCTCACTGACCTTCATTCTAATCTTTGTAAGCTTTAGCACATTTTAAACTTCTCAACCTGTTCTGCTTCTGAAAAAATGCTTTCTTGGCTGTCACCATTCCTGACCAGACTTCTTCAGACTGTAGGATGTTCAACCTGGCATCCAGGTAAAGCTGCCCGATGCTGATATTGCTCAAGTCTGAAGAGAGGTTGCAGCCTATAGGAGCATACTACTGGTCATACTACCACATACACATTCTATGGGGTAGGGCTGAAATTCTAATAAGGAGACTGAGAACTAATTATATAAGGTCACTATACCACTAATAAAACAATAGTAAAATTGAATGGTGGCCTAAGACTTTTGCACAGTCAAGTACAATATTTATTTATTTGCCTTTTTACAATGGAGCACTGTCTCAAAGCAGCATTAGATTATCTTTTATGAGCAATCTCAAATTAAGCCTAGGGTGACAGTGGAAAGGAAAAACTCTCTAAATGATATTAGGAAGAATCTTTGGGAGCACCAAGGCTCAATAAGGAGCAACTTCCTTGGGTGGCTCAGATATTAAATAGCATTTTTTTATGTACCTCATTTGTTGTTTATGGGTCTTAACTCTATTATCTTTATCTTTGTATAAAGCAGAGTTGTCATCAGAGCTACTTTACCGGGGTGCCTCAGTAAAGTCAGGTTTGAAAAAAAAGTCTAATTTATCCTGGACTGCTAAGCAGCTCTGGGATATGTCATACCAATTCACATCAGGCACTACGTTTCCCACAATGCCACAGAATTTTGCCAAAATATTCAAAAGTTGCAGTTAGAGCCTATAGGTTTCTTTTGAGAAATGGACATCTGCAAAAGGTAGCTGTAGCGAATGTGTTTTGTATAAATACCAGTTAGGCGTTTGACAACTAGAGCAAATTGGGGAAGTGGTCGACAAGGAAGTCAACAGTAGCTGTCTTCGCTCTTCGCTCTTGCACGCAGGCTACTAAGCTCCTAGCAGTTTGTTGTTCCTAACTACTTTGTTATTATTCTATATATTAGCGAATTGATTGATACTTTAACAATCGATTAATCAATTTAACAATTTGATTGATACTCTAAGTTGATACTTTAACAACTTAACTGTCTTCCTTCCTGTTACCGGTCGATTATTTGTTTCTGCAGTTAATCGTTTTTTAGAAAGGTTACGGTGAGCGGCTTGTTTTTATAGAGCGTTTGTTTACTAGCCTTTAGCAAATCTCCGGTATTCGTTTAATTTTGGCTTCGTCTTCAGTTTAATTCTGTAACTCTTCCTACAGTCGGTTCTTACTCTGTGCTTGTTTATTAGTATTGTTTATTTGTTTAATAGTCTTTAGCGAATCGCCGACTCATTTCATTTTGGATTTATCTTTGCCGTTGTCTAACTTTATAACTTTCTACAGCCGTTTCCCAGTTTCTCTTTACAGATAACTATTACGGTGACTTTTTCTGATTTTCCATCGGCAATTTAATCGGCACTGTGTTGGAACCCCGGCTCCAGTGTAGGAGGATCTACAGCAGGAAGTCTGCTGTACTCAGCTGAATCACCTGTGCTCACATCTTAAACCACCAATTCCCAACCTCACCTGAAGCTGAGTACATTTAAGTGCATTTAATTGATTAATTGTAGTAGCAGTAACATGGCTTCTGTTGCGCTTGTTTAGCAATTCTTCTTACGTCATTAGTGTAAATTTTGTTTGTGATAGGTGTAGGCTTGTAGCTAGTCTGACGGAGAAGATTGTAGTGTTAGAGGCGCGCATCCAGACATTCATGAAGGCTAGCACTGATTCTAGCTTAGCAAATCTGGATGCCACAGGAATAGTTAGTGGCCCCCCTCCGGCAGCGCCCTCGCAGCAGGGCAAGTGGGTGACGGTTCGGCGGCGTACTCGTAAGGCTAGCCCACCGGAGCACCACTCTTTACCCGTTCACGTGTCCAACAGGTTTACCCTCCTCAGTGAAACACCCCCTGAGCAGCCTGTTGAAAGAGCTCTGGTCATAGGTGACTCTATTCTGAGACACGTGAAACTAGCTACCCCATTAGGAACACCAGCAGCTAGGGTTTTATGTATCCCAGGAGCCAGGACTCTGAGCCATTAATATCTAGGCCACCCATGGAGGTCGGGTCCCCTGTTGAGTCTTGGTCCTCCCAAAGTATCGTCCTACCACTTTAGGGAGTTTTTCCTTTCCACTGTCGCCCTAGGCTTGCTCAGCTTGGGATTGGCCTTTTTAGATAATGTATTACTGTAAAGCTGCTTTGAGACGATGCTCTGTTGTAAAAAGCGCTATAGAAATAAAATTGAATTGAAAGGAAGCAAAGTAATTTATTAAAATATCAAAAGCAACATATTTCATTAAATGACCAGAAAAATGAAACGTTCATTTCTTCATCATTATTTATCCAATGCAGAGTAATGCCCACTTTAAACAGATGAAACGATTTAATAGTAGTGTTTAACAACCTTACATTCATGCACAATTGTGCCCCTATGACTGACTGGCAAACAGGGGGTACAGCTGTGCCCCTCTAAATTATGTGCATGCCCCAGCATGACAAGCAGTTTCGAAACATTGAAACTTTTGATTATCTAGGCGAGTGTGGGGTGTCTGAGTTAATGGTTCGATCTGAGCTGCAGGTTGAATGATTGTGACCCATTTCGTTTCATTAGCAGGTGGATTGGTAACTAACACCTGATTCTAAAGGGCTCATTATTCAAATTCTAGCTCTTGGCAGGCGAGCTGAACAGCTGGCTGGGTTTGGCTGAAAATCAAGTCTAGTCCAGTTTGATGTGTCAGGAGCTCGGGACCAGATGCATTTTGTAGAGGGTTTGATTCCAGCCATAGTTTCCATCGATGACCTATAGACCCAAACCACAGATTACACAGTGATTAATAGTTCTGACCTCAATAGAAATGCATTTCAAAAATATGAGCTAACCTTTTTTTACGCAAGTCCTAAAAGTACACAAAGAGAAGCCAATCAAACAAATTAAAAATATATATTTTGGTCTGTTTAAACGGCCACCTGGTCAGGACCAACCGGGTCTCGGACCCATGCTAAGCCGGGACCGACCGCTTCTTGAACCAACCCCAGGCCAGGTCTTGGATCTGTGCCTGGCCAGAATCCACCACGTCTCGGACCCATGCCCGACCAGAACTAACCAGAACTATCTTGGACCCACAACAAACGAAAACCCACTGGGTCTCGTGCCCAGCCAGAAGCCTCCATGTCTCAAACCTTCACCCGACCAAAGCTATCACAGCCTCAGACCCGTGCCCAGCCAAAACCTACAGGATATCAGACCTGCACCCAGCCAGAACCGACAGGATTTCGAACCAACACGAGGCCAGAGCCGACCGTGTCTCGGGCTCACGCCCTGCCAGAACCAGCTGGGTCTCGGACCCATGAAAGGCTAGAACTGACCTCAGACCTTTGTACAGCCAGAATCGACCGCATGGACACAACACACCCCGCAATTCCTGCAAGAACTGCATTTTCTAACCAAACTACATATTTCTGTAACGGCTTAGATGAACGTAAGTTTTTTTTCTTTTTTATTCAACTCTGGGACTTATTACAATATTTCTGTTGGTTTAAGGTTCCGACTTTGACTTGGCTGTTCCAAAATAAAAACTTTCTTCTTCTTTAATCGTATTTTGGTAGAACGGCTTGTGTGTGATGGCTCGTTACATAACTGCATAGCCCACATTCTCCTGAGATTTAGTTCTTGGACAGATTTCGTGCTATTACCCTTTTGAATGCGTTGGTGTAATTCAGAATTCATTGCTCCACCAAAGAAGGCAAGCAGTCCTGGCCCAGATGCAGCAAAACAGGCAGAAGCTACCACAACTACACTTCACAGAGGGAATAATGCCATTCCTCTGAATTGGCCATGTTGCACATGATGGGCAGCCGTGCTCTCGTTGGGGAGCTGTTATGATAAGGGGGGTAGGACCCAAGGTTGCAGGGTAAAGGGGTAGAACCTGTTCATTTGATTGTGGACTCCAGATTATTAACATTAGCCAGTGTGAATGAGGCATTTAGTTGCTTTGACGTTACCATGGGTTCCTTTGTGAATCTTTATTGGTTAACCACTTCTGTGGATGGGAGCAAGGGTCTTGAATTCCCTCCATTTATAGGCAGTCTGCCTGACTGTGAACTGGTGAAGTTGAAACTCTTCGAAGATGGATTATGACCTTTGCCAGCCTGACGAGGATCAACAGCTGTTTTTCTGAGGTCCATGCTACACTTTCACGTGCTGATTAGAGATTGTTTAAGAAAATGGCACCCACTCATATTTGACTGTTTTCTTTCTGATTATAACGATATGACTGTTTTCACCTTCACAGACATTTACCTTGTATAATTTCCATCAGTAAGTATAGCCAAGTATAAATGTATTGGGTTCTCTGTATCTATTTGTAGCACTTTATTTGTGATAATCTGACAAAGTTTAATGTCATTTTTGCGCAGACAGATGAAGGTTCGCAAACTCTGTAACACCCCTTTCTTTTTGTTTTGCAGCATTTCAGGTTTTGTTTCATTTCCGTCCCACTGAAGCCATTCATCCAGTCCTTGTGTATGAAACGAGACTGTATTGCTGACCGTGCCATCTCAGTGCTGTTTAATCTCTTCCTCGTTTTGACCATTAACCATTACCTATTACAGGAACGCATCTCTGCATATGGAAGCCCAACAGCTTGTCCATTTGCATTCCTAAAAGCCTAAACTCCGCTCAGCAAACACAGCAGCAGCAGCAGCTTTAATTTCAGAGTACAGGAACCTTTCAGAACAGAACAATACACATGTCCTAGTGGCTTCCTGCATGTTTGTTTCAAAAGACACAGCATGCAGCTCAAGGCACAATGCATCTCTGAGGAACGGCTTGCCATCGTACTAAAGCTCGACTCCCACGCACCAAGCAACCGACAAGAAAAACGAAAAAAAAAAAAACGCTAAAAACTAACACAGTGTTCAGTAATGAGTCATTGTACTTCATATGTATCCACCTGCCTAGTGTTACCAGTTCCTTCTGATTGTGTTAGCAATCTGTCTCCTTGACAAACCTTCTGCTTGAGAACCCAGAATAGTCATTAATTTGAACCGCTGAATATGGTGACTGAAATTCTGACGTGAAGGTTGTAAAATGAGGGAAGCTGCTGAGGAAGAAACTTTAGCTACCCATGGTTTTCAGTTCCAGTAACCTAAATGATGTTCCAGTACTAAAGGCACCTGCTTGGAACATTTTGTTGGCCAGGTGCCACCCTGTCTCAAACTGTAGATCGGTATTGAAATGTTTTTACATTTGTTCGTACACATCCTAGACAAAAACGACAACTTTTATAAGTTTCCTCGATAGTGCATATCTAGACTCCCATTGGTCAAAAGCCGTAAACCAGCATAGGTATTAACCAATCTCAAAGATCTAAAGCCTCTTCGATATAAAATAACCAGGAGTTCATTGTAAAAGTACACAAAAAGAAACCAATTAAACAAATGGAAAAAATATATATTTTGGTCTGTTTTTATGGTCATCCGGTCAGGACCGAGCGGTTCTTGGACCCCATGCTAAGCTGGGACTGACCGCTTCTCTAACCAACCCCAGGTCAGGTCTTGGACCCATACCTGGCTAGAACCTACCACATCTTAGACCCACGCCCGGCCAGAACTAACCAGAGTCTTGGACTCACAACAAACGAGAACCCACTGGGTCTGGGACCCATGCCCAACCAGAAGCCTCCATGTCTCAAACCTTCAACCGACCAAAGCCATCACAGCCTCAGACCGACTGTGATCTCAGACCCGTGCCCAGCCAGAACCTACAGGATCTCAGACCTGCACCCGGCCAGAACCGACAGGATTTCGAACCAACACCAGCCTACAGCTGACCGTGTCTCGGGCTCGTGCCCTGCCAGAACCGCCCGGGTCTTGGACCCGTGGAAGACTAGAACCGACTGCGTCTCACACCCACGTATAGCCTGAATCGACCGCACGGACACAACACACCCTCAGTTCCTGCAGGAGCTGCATTTTCTAACCAAACTACATATTTGTAACTGTAACTTAGATGAATGTAGGTTTTTTATTTAACTCTGGGATTTTGGTGAATTTCCTCACATGACCTGCTCACTGCTGACTTTCCCCTAGACAAAAACAGCAACTTTTATAAGTTTCCACAATAATGCATATCTAGACTTCCAATGGTCCCAAGCCGTAAACCAGCATAGGCATTAACAAATCTTAAAGATCTAAAGCCTCTTCGATATAAAATATCCAGGGGTCTGTTTTAGTACAATAAATTACAGTTCTAGTACAAATACAGCCAGCTTTACCAGGCCAATATCACTTTAAGCAGGGAATAGTAAAGTCCAGTGGAGTCCAGACCCTCATGCATATATTTACAATTAAATATATATTTACAATAAAATATAAAATAAAATAACTGTAGGCAGCAATAGGTAATCCATCGCAATACATCATCGATCGCATGTGACTGGATCCTACATCCATGTCGGCACTTCAGCTGGGAAGTCCTGAAGCTGCTGGGCAGGAATCTTAATCAGGAAAAAGCATCTCGGGCAGCGGGTCTGCTTGATGCCTGGAGCATTCCATCTATTTATATACTGGTAAAAAGAACAAGGTCACTAGTGCTGGCTCTTGTGGAGTCATTACAGTTGACAATCAGCAACAAGTAAGGCTGGAAAAATGTCACCCCATTTCAAACTATTTTCAAGTATCTTATCGTTTTGGTTCCTTTTGTTGATACACACCCATGACGCTTATAAAAATGCTATGAGCGTGCCTGATATTGCATGTTTGAGAAAGCTGTGGACCAGCTTAGATATCAATCAGTCTTCTGAACGATCAATTTATCAATCTCATCTAAAGCGGTGTAAATCTGTGGCTGCTTTACTAGGTCTTTCCTATTTCATCCAGGATGTTTGCTGACCTACACAGGGGATATGCGAGTAGCTCTGCGGTATGGTGCTAGCAGGTTGTCACTATTGTATCCCAGGTGGTTTCTAGAGGGTTACGGAATGGCTGCTGTGCTATTCCAGACAGTGCTTAATAAGGAAATAATAAGCTGGTGGAGCTTATAATAGTAACAGTGAGGTACACAGCGTTAATAATTGTAGCTGCTGGAATGCATGGCAGATCAGTAATATAAATAATGGTGGCCCTGTGCACTTACCGGGAAAGCCTGTACACGCTCTTATTCATGCAATTATATACTCAGACAACCGGTGCAATGCATAAAACAATGCAAATAAGGACCAGTAGCTTCAGTTAATGTTCCATCACAACGGGGAAGAAACGTGATCCCAGTGATTTTGACCACAGTGCCACTGGCCACTTCAGCTTGCTAGTACCGTGTACCTTTTGCCTTCGGCCTCAACTCTTTTGTCATAGATTCACCACCATTTATTATCTTCCGCCTAATGCACACGGGGTCGTGGGCTAGCCGGTGCCCACCTGGCAACTCTGGGCGCAAGGGCAGGAACGCCCCTAGACGGCACGCCAATCCATCATAGGGCACACACACACACACACACACACACACACAGGAAGGGCCACTTTAACACGCTAAGAGACACCGATTAACCTGGACTGTGGAAGGAAACCAGAGTACCCAGAGTAAACCCGCGAAGACACAGGGAGGACCTAAGCTGCTCCACCATGGCACTGAAGCAGGGACCTTCTTGCTTTGGTGGCAGTGCTGCTGGATACCTCCGAGGTTTTGGCCCATATTGCCATAAACATCATACAGAAACCACAGGTTTGTTCTTAGCTGACAGAAGTGGCACCCGATGTGACCTTCTGCTGCTGTAGCCCGACTGCTTCAGGGTTTAGAGACGCTCTTCTGCATGCCTCGTTTGTAACGGGTGCTTATTTAAGTTACTGTTCTCTTTCTATAAGCTTAAACCAGCCTGATCATACTCAGCCTGGACTGGATATTTTCTCTTTGCATGGAAAACCCAGTAGCTCAGCAAGTTTTTAAAATACTCAGACCAGCACAAGCAAAAATACCACTTTTACTTAACTTTACTGTTCACTTTAATTCACTTAAATCACCTTTCTTCCCCATTCCGGTGCTCGGTTTGAACTTCAGCAGCTCATCTTGATAAGTTCTACAGGCCTAAATACACTGAGTTGCTACCAGACGATTGGTTAGTTAGAAATTTGCCTAATTAAGTGGCCAGAACGCGTATGTTGTCTATCGTTTCTTTCTTTGCTCCATAACCGTTACCCAGGACAAGTGAAAGAAAACTGAATTGCTAGGCGTTTGCTATGGTAGCCCAGGCAGTGATTATGGTGTTGCTTTTTGGCATCTGTGATGCAAAGTTTCACCTGAGAAGCTCGGACCTGGGTCATTGTGGCATTGGACTACTTTCAAAGTGCCTAGATGCAATTGTTCAATCAATTCAAAATGAGTATGTCACTAAAAACGCTAAGTCTTTGTATGTAAAATACATTGAGTTCATCAAGAAAAGTTAAATCAACTGCAAAAGGTTTATATGTAGAGCTTTAACCCTTTAAAAGTTTTTTTTATTGTTATATTGTACAAGTTAACCCAGGTTCCTGGGAGTCTTAACAACATGTCTGTGACATGCTTTGCTCAAAATGCTGCAAGGACCAAACACCAGTACACTCAGATACAACACATTTGGAAAGTCTTCAGACCATTTCACTATTTTCACATTTTGTTATGTTACCTGATCCAGAGCACTCTGGACCTCAGATTGGCCTTTACCTTCTAACAAGTAAGAGGAGTGGCTTAGAGGCCACTCTGGATGTTCTTGAATGGTCCATCCAAAGCTCTGATTTTAATCAAACATCTCTGGAGAGGCCTGAAATTGGCCGTCCACCTACAGTCCCCGTCCAACCCGACACAGCCTGAGAGGATCTTCAGTGAATTATGCCTGGGTGCCTAGGCCTATGGGCTTGTGATGGCCTAGTGGTTCAGGTACTGGACTATGGACCACTTCCACTGGTCTCTGGGTCTCTGAGCAAGGCCCTTAACCCACAATGACTTGGATTGATTGGCGTCTGCTAAATGACATAAATGTAAATATAATGTAAATTCCAGAAAATCCCCAAATCCAAGGGTGCAAACCTTGTGACATCATACCCAAGAAGACTGGAGGTTATAATCGCTAAGAAGTTAGTTTTACATCATGTCCGCTTAAAAAAAAAAAATCCTATAGTCATATTATCTTAGATTTAGTGTTGCTTTTTCTAAAACGGGAGATTTGTGGGTAAAAAAAAATCCAGCAGAAAAATTAAAAATAAAAACAACCACAACAGTGTGATGCAGTCCCACTTTACACCGTAGATGTGGATGTTAGAAAGCTGCAGCCCGGGTTATTCTTAGTGTTTGCAACAAAAAACATAATCCTTGGGGAGAAAAGTATAAATCGGAGGCTGAAATGCTCACAGATAATAACATATCGAGCAATGCCGTGTCAAACAGCGACCTCAGCATGTGGGTTGTGTGTTTATTCGTGTATTTATGTGACAGAACGATGTGGATAAAAAACCGCACCAAAAATAATGCAACGCGATAAGCAAAGAGCTGTAAAAATAAACAAGAAAAGGTGAAAGAGGAATGAAAATAGTGACAGGAAAGAATGATTAAAAAGAAAGCACTGCCTGGGTGAGAAGGATGAGCAGTAAGAGTAAACAGTGCCCCCCAGAGGCCAAATTGCGCCATACCACCCACTGGGCTGACCGTCATGTCTGATGAATCGACGCTGTTGTCTCAAATAGCCCGCAGAGCCATTTTCTCTTCTTCCTACACATGATACAAGCACAAAAAACAACAAGCTGTGGGCTCGGAGCAGTGCAGGAGCAGTGCATGCTGGGAGTGAGATGGAGCTGGAGCATCTTGGTGCTGAGCCAGTTTCACAGTCCCAATACAAATCTTCTTGGATTTGTTAGTAGTCTTAAGTCATGTCGGAGTAAAATAAGTTCCTGTTTTATCACCGGGTCGGGGTGTTTCCTTCCAATTCCCATAACTGCACCACTGATAAAGTTATTAATCAGACATTCGTTGTTAGTTGTGTATAACAGAAGAAATCTGACTGTGGTGCTTGGTTTCATCAAGACTCGCAGCACGGTGGCTCTGGAGTCACAGTCAAACCTGACTGTGGTAGCCTAGTGGTTAAAGTACTGGACTATGGACCAGAAGGTCCAGCGTTCAAATCCCACCTCTGCCACCGTTAGGTCCCTGAGCAAGGCCCTTAACCCACCATTGCTTGGATTGTAAGACTGTATGAATTGTAAGTTCTGGATAAGTGTGTCTGGTAAATAACATGAATGTGAATGCAGATGTACACATATTATCTTGTTAATGATCTGGGATATGGGATAAGGGTCTTGTTCAGTGCCCAACTGAACTGCCAGTGGCAGTTATGGATTTAGTCCTTTACTTTCTATTCCCTGTCCCTGAGCCCAAATCACAAGCTTAATATTAATTATTATATTTCAGACTCATGCCCAGTCAGAACCAACTCTTAGACCTGGTCCAGGACAGAATCGACTGGATCTTGGAAATTGACATTTACATTTATGACATTCAGCAGACGTTCTTATCCAGAGCGACTTACAATTCATACAGTCTTACAATCCAAACAATGGTGGGTTAAGGGTCTTCTTGCTCAGGGACCCAACTGTGGCAGAGGTGGGATTTGAACCCTGAACCCTGAACCTTCTGGACCTTCTGGTTCATAGTCGGACCCGCACCATACCAGAACTGACCGTGTCTCAGACCCACACCCAGCCTGAACGACTTTGTCCCAGACCTACACATGAGCCGGAGATTATTATAAGAAACAAATCGAACATTCTAATTGTAAATCTACCAGTTAGTCAGCCAGTCCTACTATATAAACGTTCAAATGTTCACTCTCCTTATTCACAATCTGTAAACTAAATAATTCTTTCCTTTTTCCTGTTACCCTTATTCTGTTGTTGACCTTTGGACTGTTTTACATTGTTTCTGACCTGCCATTTTTAGTACAACCGTGTTCAGACTGATGTTTGCATGTGGCTTTCCTGTGCCCTCGGGGTAAATTTGTCACACACACTCATGCACGCACACACAATTAATTAGTATTAGTATGATAATATTAAAGTAAATAAGTAAAGTAAATATAAGTAATATAAGTAAAACAGTAAGTAGTTTACTATTAGTGCTAAAACTAATAGAAATAATAATAATAATAATAATAATAATTAATATTAGTATGATAATATTAATAAAAAGTAAAATAGTAAGTAGTAAACAACTACTACTACATTTAATAATAATAATAATAATAATAATAATAATGATAATAATATTAATAATAATAATAACAACACACACATAATTAAAAATAATACTAAAAATTACTTTTAATATAATAATAATAATTAAAAAGTAAAATAGTAAGTAGTATACTACTACTACTACAACTAATAACAACACCAACAATAATAATAATAATAATAATAATAATAATAATAATAATAATAATTACTATTTGTATGATAATATTAAGATAAAACTAAAATAGTAAGTAGTATACTAATAATAATAATAATAATAATAATTACTATTTGTATGATAATATTAATATAAAAGTAAAATAGTAAGTAGTATACTACTACTACTACTACTAATAATAATAATAATAATAATAATAATAATAATAATTACTATTTGTATGATAATATTAATATAAAAGTAAAATAGTAAGTAGTATACTACTACTACTACTACTAATAATAATAATAATAATAATAATAATAATAATAATTACTATTTGTATGATAATATTAATATAAAAGTAAAATAGTAAGTAGTATACT
>JAUZST010007575.1:0-12500 GCA_034779995.1 Parotocinclus haroldoi | reverse complement strand
AAGAAAGTGTGCAGAGAAACAGATGGACTACAGTCTGTAATTGTAGAACTACAAAGTGTCCTTGCATATAAGAAGTAGAACTGATAAAATGCCCAAAGGAGTGTAGAAATGAGGAGGTTTACCTAATAAAATATTCTGTATGTGTATGCACCATTTGAATAAATCCATAGCATTATGTAAATAGATTTTATATAAATGGAATTCATGCTTGTTTATCTGCTTTACAGGACCACGACCTATGAAGATCATCTGCTGGTAAACTAGTCGCAGGACTACAGCCCTCTCCTGGTTACACTTGGAACTACAAACTACATCTGTTGCCACCATCAAAATGCAATGCTGCTGCATCCAATACACCTTCACTTAAATATGAATACCTACCATCACTGCTTACATGTTACATGCTTACGTTAGTCAGTCTCTTTATAATGGTCTTATTTTCGGTTTTAGATTTAAACGAGTAATTACTAATATATCGCTGCTAATTAATATTCATGTTGCATTATGAGAGAAACTGAGAGATCTGCCACCAGCTCATCTACCCCACAATGACTTGGCACTTTTTACGACCTTGAATCTGCATCAAACGCTGTCACATTGTTCCTTTAGAAACCACAGGGTTCATCGTCTTTCTTCACATAATGAGCTGTGTCTGTTTAAAGAAGACCCGCTGCTGGAGGAAAGTTGCCATGGAACTGTAAAAAAAAATACAAATCTGCCAATATGGTGAGAAACATGGCCTTCTGCCAGTTTGCAAATGTGATGAAGTTGGAGCCAAATGCACCCCTAAAAGAGCCGGTTGTGTAAAATTACAGTTTGGGATTTAACTGGTTTGACGTTGAGGAAAATTGACAATCACTTAGTGAAAATCTGTGGGGCCTCAAATGAAAACTAAATCAAACATGCAGCTGCAATGCACTGGAAAGTGAATGAGTACTGCTGCAGTGCCTTGTCTCTACAAGATCCAGAAGAATAGGATTCACTAACTGTGTGTGACAGCGTGACCTACATTGTGATTCACTGTGTACCATAAGCACATTCCCTGCTTTGGATTTTTAGGAGAATTGGTCTTTTGGGTCACTGACTTATAGGAATATAAGAACATGATTGGATTTTACTGCTGTAACTATTTGTACTGCTCCAATCAGAAGGGTTTCATGAGGGTGAAGCTACGGGACAGACCACTTGAAATCAGTTATTTAAAATCTCCAAAGCTGAAAATCAGCCAAGATAGAGATTGTACTGGAACTACAAGGCTTATAAAGCCATTTAAGCACAGTGCAAACTGCATGACTATAGTCATTATACTGTAGTCATTTGATAGGAGTTGATTTTGTATTTTATTTCATTTTATTCGTATTTTGAAAATGAAAAACATACCATTTTAGAAATCCCAAAACCACATGTTCAGCACGATACCAAGCAAGGAACAAGGTACACATATTGTTTTTAACTATTCATTTGAGCTAGATTTGTAGCATTTTGTGTCATTAAACACAATATTTAAATGTATGATTCAGTCATGCAGCTTGCGCAATGCTAAACCTATAAGCTTCCATTACATTCGCTACAGTTACGTTAGCTAAACATTAAAGGTCTTTGCTGATTTTGTTCATTTCAGGTAGGGTGGAGTGTACCTTTTTTTTTATTCGCCACACTTTATTTTTAAATTATTGCTGAAATAGAACGTGATTTTTCTCTATTTATAACTGTTAAATCGTGATGTATGTCATTTTAATTGTCAGTGTATCTGTGTTTCGTAATTCTTTATATGTAACAAGTTTTTAAACGCACAAGATGTGGGCAAAGTTTAGGAGAAAGCTCTGACTGATCAATTAGCAATGTCCATATTATTTATATTATTATTATTATTATTATTATTATTATTATTATTAATCAGTTACATTACCGGAGCTATTAGGCTTCTTAACAAATTGAGTCTGTTTATTTAAATTGTCTCATTATTGATCTAGAATGATTCGCTGTTCTTGAAGGTTTCATTTTTACATGTTTTAATGAAATGCTGAATGGAATGCATTGTTAAAAGAACGCAGTGTCTAATGAAACGCTTAAAATACAATGTCTATTTTGTATACTTTTAATAACTAAAATTCAGTTTGGAATTGTTTGGATTTTGCACAACAGATTTTATAAATGTTTTAAACACAATACCATAATAACAGCATCTTTGTGTGATTTTTGGACAGCAACCCCCTTTTTTTCCTCACCACATCACATCGGGTCTGGCAGGTTCTTCAGCCCAGCATCAGAAGAATATGTTTTTAGACCAGAGAAGCTGCTCAGATCCTCCTACAGACTCTCATCATTTCCAGGCTTGATTACTACAATGTTTTGCTGATTGGTTTGCCTTCGTGTTCCATTGCTCCACTACAGAGTATTCAGAAAGCTTCAAGCCATCTGCTTCACAACCTATCAAATAATTCAACACTCGCCGTTAAGGTACTGGACTGTCTCAGCATAGAGCAAGGTCTTAATTCCAACCCAAATCTCTCTATATACTACTTCATAAGATTGTAATAGTTGTAGGTCTCTTTGGATAAGGGCGCCTACCAGATGGTGTGAAATAGTCATGAAAAATTCATACCACTGACGTCTATGCTGGAGTACGCAGGGTGCAGGGATAAACATGTGCCAGATGGGATGCCAGTCTCTCTGACTGAGCAGGGCTCTCTGACACACCTCCTCTCCATCTGGCATGGCCAGTCGTGCCCTGTATGATGCCTGACTTGATTGGAAGGTATAGCAGTGGTGTGCTAGCACCTAAGTGCCTTAACGCTGTGTATGTAAAGTAGACCTTACACGATCAGTGCCATCATTTGGAAGGAAATGGATAAAGATTGATTTTATTCCAGAAGCCTAGAGACTTTTTGTTTCACAGAGATCAGCGTTGCTGATCTGACAAGAGAACACAAAATCAGTTACAGTAATTAAATAAAAAAAAACAGGTACTGTATAACCGCTTATTGTAGTACTGAGAGAAACTAGATGGCGCACAGAGAACATTCACATTCTGTCTTTTTCCTAATTTTCTCAATGTGACCTGTAGCCGAGAGAATATGAGGATAAAAGTTTGGGCTCTTTGGAAGAAATAATCGAATAGTGCGTCATTGAGGGATTTGAGCTGATAGTCTTCCAGTAACTATCATATAAATTAGGGGTGTAACGATGATTGACATGCAAAAGTGTGACAAAGTGCATCGTAGAGATGGATGAAGTCACGTGTATGCTGTTTATTACGCATTATAAGGCAACTGCATTATTTGAACTCCAGGGGGCGATCATACGTCATGCCCCCACCATACACAATTACTAATTTGTTTTAATTAGAAGAAGATATTCATAAGAAGATAATGAATACATTGGCAATTCCAAACAAAAAAAAAAAAAGTGAGGAGCAGAAGAGTTCAATATTTGTCAAGATATTTAACTTGTTATTAGGATGACCTTCGTGCTCTCATTGTCACCTCTTAATTCCAGTTTCAGTTGTTTATTCAGCAGTTATGTGTTTATATTCTGTTTACTAGTCTACTGTTTCCTTTGTCACACTCCATGTCCTCTTAAGTTTCATTAATTTACAGTGGGGGAAAATAAGTATTTGATTTTGCAAGGTTTCCCCACCTACAAAGCATGGAGAGGTCTGTAATTTCTATCGTAGGTACACTTCAACTTCGAGAGAAATCTAAAAAAAGAAATCTAAAAAATCTAGGAAATCACATTGTATGATTTTTAAATAGAATATTTTATTGTAATTAAATAAGTCTTTAATACAATAGAAAAACAGAGCTTAATTTTTGCTACAGAAACCTTTGTTTGCAGATAAAAAGGTCAGACGTTTTCTGTTCGAGTTTGCAGCAGGGATTTTGGCCACTCCTCCATACAGATCTTTCTCCAGATCTTTCAGGGCTGTTGCTGGGCAACATTGCGTTTCAGCTCCTTACAAAGATTTTCTATTGGGTTCAGTTCTGGAGATTGGCTGGGCCAATCCGGGACCTTGAAATGCTTCTTAAAGAGTCACTTCTTAGTTGCCCTGGCTGTGTTTCAGGTCATTGTCATGCTGGCGGACCCAGCCACGACCCATCTTCAATATTCTTATTGAGGGAAGGAGGTTGTTGGCCAAAATCTTGATACATGACCCCATTCATCCTCCCTTCAATACGGTGCAGTCGTCCTGTCCTCTTTGCAGAAAAGCAAAGTATGTTTTCATCCTTATGCTTCATGGTTGGAACGGTGTTCTCGTTCTTTTTTCCTCCCTCCAAACACGTCGAGTGGAGTTCATACCAATTAGCTCTATTTTGGTCTCATCTGAACACATGACCTTCTCCCATGCGTCCTCAGTCCTGGTCAGTGCTGAACTTCAAACAGGCCTGAACATTCGCTGTTGTGAACAGGGGGACCATGTGTGCCATGCAGGATTTTAATCCATGACAGCATAGTGTGTTACTAACGTTCATCTTTGAGACTGTGGTCCCAGCTTCAGGTCTTTGACCAGGTCCTCCCGTGTAGTTCTAAGCTGAATCCTGACATTTCTCAGAACCATCCTTACCTCGCGAGGATAAATCTTGCACGGAGCCGAAGACCCAGGAAGATAGTCATCTTGTGTTTCTTCCATTTTCTTAAATAATTGCGCAAACAGTTGTTGCCTTTTCACCGCACTGTTGTCTAGTGTTCTGTAGTCCATCCCAGCTTTGTGCAGGTCTACAATTCTGTCCCTTAGACAGCTTTTTGGTCCTGGGCATGGTGGAGAGTTTGGACTGTTATTGACTGAGTGTGTGGACAGGTGTTTTTTGTACAGGTAACAAATTCAAACAGGTGCAATTAATACAGGTAATGAATGCAGAATAGGAGGGGTTCTTAAAGAAAAACTAACAGGTCTGTGAGAGCTACAATTCAAATATTTATTTTATGCAATAAAAAGCATATGAATGATTTCAAAATCATACAATGAGGTTTTAATGTTGTCTCTTACAGTGTATGATGAAGTGTAAGTCTAGGATAAAAATGACAGACGTCTACATTCTTTGTAGGTGGGAAAACTTGCTAAATCAGCAGTGTATCAAATACGTATCTGACTGTAGCTTTAGTGTAAGGAGAGGTCACACAAAATACTTGCCACCCAAACTTGTAGAGGCTAGTTTTCTAGAAATTCCCTTTATTTGTGGTTGTATTCCAATAAACTGAGAAATAATTAGATATGATCAATAAACCATTGCTAAAGCAAGGGTATTTGTAATCTAATGGTGGCCTAAGACTTTCGCACAGTACTGTACCACATGCTTGTCTTGTCAAATCAGCTACATTTGGGGAAGTTGTGGACTAGACTGTTGTTGTAATGTCAGTGGCCAATACAAACAGCAAAGTACTACTAATCCCTCTACATTGGAGTATGTCTGCTATCTAATACAAGTCATTTGATGTGAACTGCACCCTGCCAAATGTAATGAATAGGCAGGAAGTAGTTGGTTCATTCACAGAGCACATTTCAGACTTGCGCTCGGCTTCTGCTGGGAAATTCCTAACGACCATGACGTGATGCTAAAACAAACTGGTCCTACTATGTTTTGATGTCAGGTTTGAAATGGATCCTAGATTAAACCACGTCCTAAATTCTTAATTAGGGTTATTTATTAAAATGCCCATTCAGGCCTTACGGATAGATAGTGATGTGTACTTTGGCTGTGCTTAGGGACAGGACAGCATACTAACGGAAACTTCCTAAACACCAGATTCCCATAGTAGTCACCAAATTAGCAAAAGTGTGTACACACCACTTATTATGGGATTGATATAACAGCAAGTATACAGCTCAACAACAACAAACACACACCGTAGAATGGGCCATAGCAAAGAACTCATCTGTTGCATCTGCCCTGCTGCAGCAGTGGTGGTGGCCCACAGAACCAGAACGGGAGCTCCAAGTGCATGGTGAGCATAAGTTGTCTGCTTCACTTTAGAGTTCCCACCTGCCTCTGGATACAATGTTATAACAGGCCTTCTTGGACTTTATTGATAAATATTAATAGGTATTAATAACACTTAAATCTGTTTATTATAGGCAGTCATGTATTGCATTGGACCTGCACAGCTTCCCTAGACAGTTCCAACGCTTAATATATTTTTTTTAATACTTCGTCTCACACTGTGTTATGTTTACACTCAACAATCAATGGCTCTTCTAACATTCTCACAATGTCCAAATGTTTCCTGTGATAGATCCACTGTCTAATGTTCTCCAGGAATGGGAAAAGAGATTGTCTTGGAATTTACAGTGCAAGCAGAACGTGGACCCTTGATGGTTAGGTGGTTGTTATTCTTTCAAGAGTGCTAAATTTAGAATAATTCATCTTTCATACTCGATTACACAGGAAGCTGCCATACACACTCACATTTTGGGCACTTCCCAGACACAGACTTAATGGATGAAGTCAGGGCTGAGGACATCTGGAACCATGAGGCAACAGCATGTTGATCTAAGATGTTTAGAAATGTCATATTGCGTACCTGGCATGTCTTGTTTTTTTTTGTTTTACCAGTAGTTCCTGGCATTTGCATAAGACGTTCTATAGCATTGTGTTCTTCAGCTTAGTGATAGCAGGGCTTTTTTGTTTTTGCGTTTTAGCATGACAATACTCCTGTGCACTGTGTAAGCCCTGTAAAGCAATTGTGTGCCTGCGCAAAATCCTGACCCCACCATAATCCCAATATGACTCAGTGGAAGTAGTCCTAACAGAAAAGTGGAGACAGTTATTGACAGACATATTGATCTGATGTATTCATTTATTCTACATCTAGATGAACAGACATTTCTGAAGTAAAGCTTTGGAGTTTGGTCATTATTCTCTGACCTATACTTGTCTGTCTGCCGGGACATGCCGTTTGTTTGGATGCCTTTAGTTATCTCTTCCTGGCCTATCCCTTTTTCCTCCTGTTCAGGCTTTCAACAAAAGTTTATGTAAGACTTCATTCAAAGTCTCTCTTTCACTGCTGACAGCTGGATGCTTTAACAAAAGCCAGCTCTGTTCTCATTGTTGAGGCTCATTTAGCCAGCCGCAGCTTAACTCTGTATATCAACGCGTCTCTCTTGTGGCTCTAAATACAAACAGGCCACTTTTAGTGAGACGAATAATCGTTACCAGGTTAGCAGTATTTAAACCCGAACAAGTATCGGAGATTCGAAGGCGCGTGCGTGGATGACAATGGGCGCGGTCTGTATCAGTCGGGACTGATTTGCATAAGCAGGGCGGGGCTTCGTTTATAAACCGTGACATCAGCGCGCGGACAGAAATCGCCGTTTGTGCCTGCGAGAATGAACGGAGGTGTGCTTTCGTTAAGCTTTTGCTGAGGTTTGTGCCGTGCGGGAACAGAAAAGGCAAGCTGCCAGGCTGTGAGAGGGAAGCACAGGTGGGAGAATTTGGCTGTCCGTTGATGAATTGTGAGCAGCTCGACTTAGGAATCGTAGCGCTGTTTCTGTTCCGTCCACCGAGCGGCTGCTTTTCTCTACTGCGTGCGCACCAAACCCAGCGAGGACGCGGACAGGCGTTTAATTCAAGTCAGGTAAAGGGTTTTCCACACGCTGCCTTCTTCTCAATTAAGCACCGAGCGTTTCGGTTCAGGCCACATTTCGTTTATTTAATTAGACTTGTTCACGCATGGGTGCAAAACGCTCCGCGTCCACGTTATTTGCATCTAGTGCAGCTGTATCAAACAGTAACTGTTTTGAAATGATTAAAACGGTACACGGGCTCTCCGACGTGGTCTTCACTAGATTTAAAACGCTCAGGGCTTCACGGTAGTTTCCCCCCGAATCTCCAAATTCCCGTTAGTCCGCTTTCATGGGCCTGTTTTGTGTAAGTGATCAATCTGTTCAGTAACGCAGTGCATATTTCTGAAATAACCATGGTGTAAAATAATTTCACACCGGACATGTACAGAGTCTTTCTCCATTCAGATAAATGCTTATACGGTTTTAACGAAATGCTGAGTTCTAATTACATGGGTCTAATAATGATTGGATAATGTTGTACTCATTCTGCAAGCAATCGTATTTAAACCAGACGTATTTAAACGATGGGCTTTAGTCGATAACCGTGTTTAATCAACCGTTGGGTTGTGATCATGATTCTGATACGGTCACTGTTTATATGTTCAGTAGCCTTGTGCTTTGGGGTTTGTTCCCAGCTGTTGTCTCACACGCCCTAATGCCACTCAGCCCAGGCTATTATAAACCATGGTCAGATAATGGTAGCCTTTCTCAATTGCCACTTCCTGAAGTGCAACCGGCCTTTAATGTAATGCTCATGGCCCAACCGGTTTCAGCCTTTGTTTGGTGGGATTGTTATTCAGATAAGTAGCCCACACAGTATTGCTTACTGCAATATGATCTTTACTCTTCGAAAAAAGTTGCATTTAAGGTTCTGCTGCAGCAGCATTTGCAGTTTGGGTTAAGCATGATGGCAAAGTACTGTAACAACGCACTGCACTGCAAATTGTGCATTAACGAACAGTTTTGCTGTAGTGATAGTATCATGGCTTCAAAGTATTGCTTTTGTTTTGTTATCGCAATACATTTAACAAGCACATTTTCAAGGAGTTGACCGTTTCGAATGAGCAGCCGTTTAATGTGTCAATATCACCAGAAGTTCAGTTCTACGGACTACAATTCTACAGCTTGTGCCAGAAATGCTTTGTTTTGGCAGTTGTTTATCCATTTTGAGGCTATCACCATTATTAGTTACTTTTTGTGTTGTTCAGCGCAGAACCATCACTAACATTTGAACACATGACAGGCAAATGTGACAGTCCTCCTAAATTGGGTTCCTTTGTAAAATCAATAGAATGTGAAGAGCAGGCCATTTTTATTCCTTGTAAAATCCAAATCATTACCATTCTGGCACTGGTAGAGTTTTAGACTGGAGTTAACTCTGGGCTTTGCACTGAGAGGAGTGATGGCAAGGTTATCAGTGTAACGCCATAATGATGTAGGAACTCAAAAGCATGCAATGGAATAAGTAAATCATTAACTAGCCCATCTGTTTCCCTAGTTGCAATTGTATGGCCTCCATTTAGTTTATGCTTCCCAGTTTCATTGGCCAGGGGTCTTATTACCATGTGTGGCTTTAAAAGGTGTCGACTGCTCTAGGTCACCTGTGTTAAATGCACAGTGGGATGTCCATAACTGTGCTTTATGGCTTGATAGCCAAAGTCCAAAGTTGTGTGTAATCTCATAAAACATTATCTGAAAAGGTTTCTATGGAAGTTAATATCTAAAAGGTTGTCTGGATACTCAGTCATTCAAGTTTGTATTGTGGGAAAAAAAGGAGCATTGTAACAAGCTCATAATCGATAAATTTGTCAAAAGTTGGTTCAAAGCTTGGATCCATCCTGTCTTGTATCGATGGTTCTGGTTGCTGGTGATGTAATGGTATGGGTGCACACTTTGGGCCTATTAATAAAACTCAGCTTTTAGACTCCACATCTTAAGTAATTTTGCTGATAATGTCTATTCCTTCATGACCTCAATGTACCAATGTCTGCTATAAGCAGACATCTCTTCTTAACCTGGTACTTGTACTTGAATGTCCTCAAGTTACCAGGTTGAATTCTAACAGAGCACCTTTGGGATCTGGTGGAACTATAGATCAACATCATGGATGTTGTGCTGGAAAAAAAAAACCTGCCGAAATTGGACATGGACATATCTCTGAGAAATGTTTTAAGCCGCCTGTCGAATCTGTTGTACTAAAATGAAGATGGTTGTAAAGGCAGTTTTTAACTTGGCTGTAATTGGGGACTGAGGCGCTCCAAGTTAGGACTCTAAAACTTTTTCCCCAGCAAAAACTTTTCTCTCTCTCTCTCTCTCTCTCTCTCTGCTGTTGATGCATGTTTATTTATTTAAGCGCCAGTGTGATTGCTTGCGGAAGCATCCTGTTGATGATTAAGAACCATGTAGCGTGACCCTTAAGGTGATTGGTGTTGGGCTACCCTGTGATCAATGTGTTGTGTATCATAAAAGGTTATTAAATGACTTGACTTGTTGAAAGCCAGTGTGCTCTAATCATAATGCGCATTATATATGGGGAGATCTGTGGCCGTTTTGGGTTATTTTAGACACCTAGCATTATAGCAAGAGCGCCCTGCATTTCTTCCATCATCATTAAACAACCTTTTCTGGTTTACATTTGCTTTGTAGTGTAATTTTGTAATTAATGTGGTTGGGGAGATTCCAGCTCCTAGTCCATAAACCCCATAAGTCCTGATTTTATGGTACGTGTCAGTAAGCTAAAATGCCATCATAGTCAATACTATGGTGGATTCTTTTCCTCCACAGCTGTGACCTGTTTTTGTGGGAATGAGTTTGTCTTGAGTTCAGTGGAAAAGTTTTACTGCCCATTTGTTTTCGGCACACTACCCCGTGAAAGTCTGCTCAATTTGCTACTTTCAGTGTTACATTTTTTTTAATCCATAACAGGTGAAACCCTTGGTTGAGTAATTTCATCTCCGCAGTGCTTGTCCAACCTACAGTTTTGTAATTGGGACTCAGTTTTATGAAATGTGTAGATGGATAAATTTACTGAAAGGATGTTTTCTCCCAGTTATTCAGTTCAGGTTGAAGTAGGGCCTTTTTGAAAATATTAGCTTTGTTTTTCATGTTTGTATGCACACTGCTCACAATAATTGGGGGATATTTCAAAATGAACACGAAGGAAATTCAACAAGAACTGCTGGACAGTCTGATCCTATCCACGTGTGACCATACACCCTACTGAACAGTCACTGTGTGGCACTCCCATCCAGTTTAACATGTTCCTGTTCACCCCAATGAGTATATCACTTGCTGCTTTATAACGATAATTGAGTTTGCATTTCATTAGCGTAATCAAACCACTTTTCTTTACCTTTTCATTTGCTTTTCTGATGATCTTGTTTAAGGTCATCAGAATGTTTTAAAAAATCACTTCATATTCATTTGGAAATATCCCCTAATTTTGGTGAGCAGTGTATTTGGAAGAGGCCAGCTTTGTTAAAATCCATATTTTAAAAAAAATGTTTGTGTGTTTGCATGTGTTTAATACTCTGAACTTGATTTCAATTTGTGTCCTTGGTCTGCACACAAACTTAACTGTGTGTAGAGCTGTCAATGATGCAGCCAGTCCACTGCAAAGCATCTTACATATATTGGTAGTTGCAGGCAGTAACTTTGTGGGGCTTGTTTCTAAAGTGCAGTCGCTTATTTGGTCGTGCTTTCCGATTTTATCCATTTCTCCAATATTTGTACAATTTGGTTTTGTTCAATATAATTTCTTTAACTGATCAAGTGGTCATTCTCTCACATTGTAGTAGGTGTGGGGCTTATTTATGGCAAATTGAGCTACTTTTGAGTTTGTTGCTCTGTACTTGGTTGCTTGTTTCTTAGGGTTAAGCAGCATTTGCTTGAGGAAATAATTTCGAAGATTATTCTTCTGGATGGTAGGAAACATTTGAAATAGTCATGAAGTTTATATTGCAATTAGAAATCCAATTATTGTTCAAGGCATGTAAACCCTGAGTACTGGTTTGTTCTCAGTGATGTCTGAGTGTCCTAGTCTTTTCACAGACAAGTGAATCCATGATGTTGATCTTACAGGCATGCTTGAGCTCCAGTTTTATCACTTCAGTGGTGCACATGCTGTCTATACTGCTTTAATGGCTGAGAATGTCTTTTTCACCTGATATAGAAATCGGGTTCAAGTTACATTTCTACATATTAGAAAGCTCATACGCACTGCTCAAAGTGAGATATCCCATAACGTCCCCTAATTTTTGTGAGCAGTGTAGAAATAGAAATTAAGATGCTGAGTGGCCCTCTGATCAAATTTGAACCCAAATTTTAAAGTTCAATTGCCCGTTTCTAATGTATACATGCGACGGTCTTTGGAAATTCTTTTTAAAAGCAGGAGCTCATTGCTTTGCACTTACAGTTAAGTGCTGTTCCATTTCAATACATCCACTCAGTGTTCATTAGTATTGAGCTGTTTCCTGATCTGTCAGGTGACTAAATTGCTGTTTGGTCAGATAGGCTTTGACATAATCTTAGGTTTGATAGTTGTCAGCAGACTGTCAACAACTGGATGAAATATCCTGCTACACTGTTCGTCATATGAGCAGATTGCTGTCTCATTTTACCTCACTTGGACACAGCCCCTATCCAGTCCCTAAAGCCTGGTGTGTGCTGTATCAAAAACACATTTCCAAACCGGTCATACTACCATTTGAACCATCTGCATCTTTATCCCAGTGTACATGATATCCACATAAGAAGGTAGATCACTATACTGGCTTTCTTTTGAATGTGCGGTAGAGGTTTGCTTGACACCCTATTTCTGATTTGGTGGCTCACCAAAATGCCTCTGTCCTAAATTTGCCCAACCCCCACTACTATTGTCTGCCACAATGCACACACTAGTACCCGCTTTCTTGCTTAATACTTAATTCCCCCCAGATCG
>JAUZST010007574.1:0-14089 GCA_034779995.1 Parotocinclus haroldoi | reverse complement strand
AGGCCCTATCTAAGATGTTTTACCTTTAACGTATTATTATTTTTGTACTTAACTATTGTAAGTCGCTTTGGACAAAAACGTCTGCCAAATGTAATGTAATGTAAAAACCAGACAAAGGAACAAAGTTCAGTGGAGTTTTGCATCATGTGATGCATAGTAACCAGCAGATGAAATAAATGACTACTGTGACTTAAATAACATAATTATATTGTTCTTGATATGTACATTGTCAATAGTATTCGGTTAATGTTTAAATAAAATGTTTCAAAATTCATCTTAGTCTTCTTTTCTTCAGGATCACAATGGTTCAGAAGCATATCCCTGTAACACTGGGTGCATGGAAGGAATCTGGGAGGAATATACTCCAGTGTTATACCAAACGTACTTACACCAAGGACCTATAAGTAGCCAGTTAACCTAACAACATGACAGGTTGGTGAAAGAAGGCCAGAGAAT
Organism: Parotocinclus haroldoi; assembly: GCA_034779995.1. NCBI lineage: Eukaryota > Metazoa > Chordata > Actinopteri > Siluriformes > Loricariidae > Parotocinclus > Parotocinclus haroldoi. The sequence continues at coordinate 13,633 of JAUZST010007574.1, read as the reverse complement.
CTACAATAAATCCATGAAGACGCAGTGAGAATGTGCAAAGATACCCTAGAATTAATGCCAAAATCTGGAAGTGTGCAGCATTAATACCACTTGTATTAATATTATACAACCAGAGTAAGAAAATGAACAAATCTATAACCATACAAAACTAAATGGGACTGTGGCGGCAAAGCAGTTAAAGCACTGGAAACACTATATGTGTTTAATCCAAGTTATATATACCTCAAATCTGAATCTATTCTTGATATAAGATATGAAGTGGAAAAACATGTTAAACACGAGTGTTAAAGTATGAATTTTTAGAAGACACTAACCTTCAACAATGATGTTAAAGTTCTTAGCATTTAATCCATACTTGGATGACGTGGTCTCACAGCTGTAGACACCCTGGTGAACGCCACGGTTAATGTTTGAGATATAGAGTGAAGCTGTAATACCATCATTGCTGGTCTTGTAGTTACTAAGGGAAAGGTCCAGGAGCTCACCATCCTTCTTCCAGACAACCGTTACTGGGGGATTAGCATGGACCTCACATGACAGAACAGTGTGACTTGTCTCTTCGACCTTCAATTCTTGTGCATAATTTAGGTTTGGGGGATCTGCAAGATATATAGAAGTTGCTTTAAAAGAGACCTCTGCTACTGAAGCATTGGCCCCATACCAAAGATCTTTAGTTGTAGTAACACTAGTTGCCTGTTTCACACACTTAAAATACAGTTACTTGGGTCACTGACCCCCTGAACTCACAGCTGACATCCAGCTGAATTGAGGCATTCACATTAGCATTAGCCTTTAACTTGCAGGTAAAGACAGCTCCATTATCTTTGCTGGTGACTGGGTTCAGACACACATAGCTCACGTCTTGGATGTTTCCTTCTTTCAGGCTCACTTGTCTTCCATTCCGGAACCATTGCAGTATTTCTCCTCCAGTAGAGCTATTAACGTAGCAGGTCAGAGACACAGTCTCATTTTGTTCTGTTTTAATGACGTCCCCATGCGTTTGTGAACTGGTTAGAATGGTAACTGGTGAGTATCAAGAAAAACACAAATTAGATAAGATTTAGAAAAGGGCACACAATGGATAAGAGTATAATGTAGATATACTGTAAGTATGTGTGAATAGTGGTCTATCTTTTAGAGTGCAAAAGTATACTTGTTTCTCAAAACTATTGAAAGGGAAATACATTATAAACTAGAAAATTGCCAATTCAGATTTCACCAGCATTCAACAAATTAAGCTAGGTAAGTATGTAGACACTCATGCATCACATCTCCTTTCCATGTACTTCACTGCACTCATTACTTTTGTCTCTGCGTCTTGCTTTCAGATAAGTCTTTTGCCTGGGATTTGCAGAAAGACTGCAGAGAATCGATTCCATTTAGTCTCAACAACATTGCATGTTTGACACTGAAATTGGGTTGGCACTACGTCATTATTTCTGGAATGACCACCTCTGAAATGACTGGACTCAACTCAAATAATCAAATGCAGCCATGTCCCCTCCATGCCTACTCCACCAGTGTTTATATAGCTCACAAGAGAGACTGCTGATGGAAGCAACAATAGGACCTGGGTTTAAATCCCAGTCGTAATTTGCAATGTCTAGGTAAGATCATGGGGTGCATGGGGTGTAAGATCATGTCTGGGACAGATTTCAGGCCACTAACCCACCCTTTACGATCATCAACAGGATTAAGTAGGTGTAAAAAAGGAAGCACTTCAGCTGAAACATTTGCGGTTGCTTTAGAGGCAATAGAGAGTAGTGAAAATAATAGTGTAAAAATTTGTAAAAACCTATTTCCGCTCATGTGCTACTCATTTAGACTTTAGACACACAAAAAGTGTTTAGCCAGATTTCTCTTTCAAATTAGACAGCCAGCAGCTGTTATAATACCTGGAGAGAGATACTGAGTGCCGAACAGTTGTTGTATAGCAAGTTGCTGTGTATGGCAAGCCTCAATGTTTTAAGCTGTGAAGCATAATGTGGAGTGGGCCATTTTTCTTTTCAGAATTCACAATGGTCTGCTCTTGATGAACTTGTTCACAATAAACCAACTTAAATGCTGAAACAGTCCAAGTGTGAATGCTTTGTCTGTGAAGACTGCATTGCTGTGGTCTTGTTAAGCACCCTCGTGCAATGGATAGGGTTAAAATATCTGCCACTAATCAGATACATACCATTGACCATATTATGTATATGTGTTGTTTTCTTAAGATACAAGATTATTTTAAGAAGCAAATAGTCAGTGCGTATTAAGTCGGCAATAATGACCAGTTTTAATATGTCACATTGTTGAATATATTAGCTTACAGTGTATATTAGAATAGATGTAGAGCATGAGAATTGTCATGTGTTTACTCTTTTTTTTGTGTGTGTGCCTTACCGTTGACACAGTAGACACAACATATGCAGACATGTATGAGGAGGATCAGCTGGATAATAACTGAAACATTCATTTCTTCCAGGTGTCTGTAACACTAAAAGTATCATAGAAGTTACAAGAATGAAAAGAGCTCAACTGCATTATTTTCCCATTTTCATTAAGGTTACACATGTCCGGAAATGTAACCAGCTTTCTAAAATGAATCAGGATGAGATATGTCAGCAGTCCAGTGATACATATAAAATGCTATCAGAAGATATAACTGAACATCCACATCCAAATAATAATTCTCAGACATATTAAGCATGATTACTTACCAAAACACAACGATCCTGTGCAATGATTCTGTGCGACAATGCTCAAAGAATGCCAAAGGTTCCAAAGGTTGCACTGCAGATGTCTAAACAGGCTTTGGTATTCTCAGCAGGGGTTTATATTTTGCAGTGGAGCAATTTTATAGCAGTTTAGAAGAACTACCTGTGCTTACCTTACGGTCACAGACCTTTTTTATAATACTGTTTAAACAGTGAAGTCATTCTTCAGGTGGGATGAAGAAATAGAGATCAATTAAATAAATACTGTAGTATAAGATATAAAAGCTGACATCGGGGATTACGTCTCATCTTAGCATTCTGGAACTTTTATTAAATGCAGTGTATTTCTGATGTTAAATATAAAATTGTTTAAACATTTTACACAAACGCATTCACTTGCGTAGATTTTTTTCCACCTTTTGTACTAGTAACAGCTTTGAATTACAATTAAAACTTACCTGGGTTATTTGCTATTTAACTGTCACATATTTGTAAATTGGAATGGGATTTCTTCATTATTGTGACACATTTTTTCTCAGTCAAATAGCATCTTGGTTGGATTGCCTTTTGTTGTAGTTATAGCTGCAAATCCTTTATTGTATATCTTGATCAGTTTTTCCTGAAATTCAGGCAAATTGCTTGAGCTCTGACAGACTGGGTGGATATAATTGGTGTACTATTCTGATACCTTTTTGCTATTAAACCGCTATTGTGTACCTTTGGCAGTATGCTCAGGGTCATTGTGTTGTTGGAAATTGAACATTGACATTAGTCTCAGGTGTATTGTGGAACAGGATGTCTTTTAGGTTTTCCCTGGTCAGTTTCATATTAATTGCAGATGATATACATTCCAACAGCATGCTTCGCTGATGCTTCAGCATCTGTCTCACGTATGTGCTGTCCATCATCATCACTGCATAGTCAAGACATTTAAAAAGTATTCACACACATGTTCATGACAAATTATCAATTGCCACCTATACCTCTAAAAACAACGTGGGCTTTACAGACAACTGGACTAGTTTTGAGAGTAAGCCTGGCCTCTTACGACGTGACGGTGTCCATCCCACTCGGGAAGGTGCAGCTTTCATCTCCTGCAAAAAGTCTTATGACAGGATTTGTTAGGGGCTGACTATCCAAGAGCAGGGGTCATACAGCAGACTGTGCCTGTTACCCACATCTATCCTAAACCTAAATGCAATTCAAAAGTCTGTTTTAATAATCTTATGAGTATAAACAAAGTTAGTTCCTGCAGAAATAACAATTTTAAACTTAAGACTTAACACTAGATCACTGATTGTAAAAGAATTAATCACTGATAAGCACTTACATTCTGTCTTACTCACACTTGGATTAGACCTGATGGATATTTAGCCTTAAATGAAGCCTCAACTCTTGGGTACAGTTATGCTCAATACCCTCGTCCTACTGGTCATGGAGGAGGTGTAGCCACAATTTTTAACAAATATCCAGCTGTTAGTGCTAAATCCCATTATAAGGCTAATTTGTTTGAAATACTGATTCTTAATGTGACTGAGCCATCATTAGGTAAATCTAAACCATACTGTTTACAGCTTATCACTATTTACCTAAGGTTACCTACTTACTCAGAATTTCTTCAGGAAATCACTCATTTTCTTTGCTGCTTAGTACTTTCAACAGATAAAACTCTAATTGTAGGTGACTAACATTTCTTTTGAAAATGAGTAGAATCCACTTAAAATTGCTTTTGAGTCCATTGTACAATCCATGGGCATCAATGAGAATGTGATAGGACCAACCCACCGCTGGAATCATACTATATTAACATTTGGTATTGATATTACTTTACCAATTATATTGAGTTTTATCACAGTGCAATATTATGGACTATTTATGTATACTGCCGACAAAAAGCATCTTGCATTACACAACATTTTTGTAAGCAATATAGATGCATGACAGATAACTCAGAATTAATTAGGTTTGTTGAAGTGTTTCCTGTTTGTCGAAACCGTAGTTGTAAAAACAAAGATCAAATCAAAATCAAATCAAAAAGACAATTTCTGTATCTTACTAGGGTAAGGAAATTGAATCTGTTACATAAAGTAACCATGATTTTGGTTTTTAAGCATCCAGCAACTTTTCTACAGTTAGTTTTCTTCTTTGACAGGATCCATGTTCTTAAGTGCTGTAAGTGGCCTCAAAACTTAACATCTGTTTCTAGTACACGAGGACCACATAGAGAGTGTTCCCTTTGCTCTTCATTTGAACACATATTCAAGCAATAGCAAGAGTATGATTGCTGTCCATTAGATGGCGCAGATTGGTCGCTGTGAGTTCAACAGCAGTAACGAGCATTTCCTTAGTTACTGTCCATAAGAACCACTTTTCATACATTTACTTTGACTTTTATTTCATTGCAGACAGTATGAACCTGAGATATTTCATTTTTTGTTTGGTTAGCCTAATTTCATTTGTTAATAAACATCCATACCTGTATTTCAGCTCTGCAACACATTCCCAAAAAAGTTGGAATATTTACATTTACACCAAATTATGATTACAATCACCTGTTGACATCACCTGTTTACAATTACATCATTATGTTTTTACTTTAGTGAATATGCATTACTAGCTCTAAACTGCCCTCGTCCCCGTGTGCCAGGAATGTGCTGAAGGTCTAAAATTAAGGATCATCATTACATCTATACCATATAAAGTTGTTTGATGCTTAAAGTCTGTGACTATGATATAGCAGCTGTGTTTCCTGGACGTCAGAATCATCAGGTACCTGTGATGAAATTTCAAACCTCACGAGATATTGCAAAAATAAATGTGGCAATTGATTTCTGAGAGAATTATGGTCTTCTTTGATATGACCACAAAATCTTCCTTTGATGATCCTGTGTATCCTGTATCCTGATGTGTGTGTGTGTGTGTGTGTGTGTGTGTGTGTGTGTGTGTGTGTGTGTTCAGTGTGATTGACTTCACTTTGTGAAGATTTTAGGAATTCAAATGACAGTGTTAAGTAAGATGTTTATCAGTAAAGATTGCGCAAGACTTGTTAAGATGATTGAGGTTAAATGCCACAGTTTAACTCATTGGATAAAAATGGGCAAAGGTTAAGTGATATGATTAAGTGATATGAAGTGTTGTAATCTTAGCCATGGACATTCCTTCAGTTGGCAGGTATACCTGAGGTTAAATAGTGTTATCAGTCGAAGTTATGAGGATTATACAAAACTTAGAAAGTCCTACAGAAATCATATGTAGCGTCCTTTAAAGAGAGCTGTTAAATTGTGTCTTTTTATAGGATTGTTTTATGGCTACACACAGCAAAATCCTAGTAGGAAGGCTATGTGGGGTTTCAGAGAACCACGTGCACAAACAACAAAGCAGGCACAGGTCAAAATTCTGAGCCAGGTGGGGAATTAGCGCTCAGCTGCTTGAGTTCAATGTTCACAGTGTTTACAGACTGGCTCAGAGTTCAGCATGTGGCCCTCTCTCCCAACACTTCTACTTTCTTTGTGCCCCGATTTATTAATGATGGGATTTACTAGGAAAAGATCCATCAAAGGTACAATAATCAGTTATTTACACGGGAATTCCTGATTAGATTACTGCGGTGTTCAAGAAGCATGGGCTAGCCCAGTTCTTCCACCCCCTTCTGAGCTCAGCTGAGCTCCATACAGAGAATTATAAAGAGCTCTATTGTGGCCTTGCCTTCTTGGGCTCACTGGGTGGCTATAGGCAGCAGGTTATTTAATAAGTAACTCTCTCGATCTCCCTCTCCCTCTTTTACTCCCTTGCTGCACTATTCTCCTTCTCCCTCTTTTGCACTCCTTGTTTTTGTAACTTTTGCATCCATGGACTGACAGCACAGATTTTAGAATCGCTACGGGACAGGAATTCTCTCGTTCTTGTGCTTTCTCTCTCTCTTTATTTCAAACCTGTTTCCCTTCTTCCTACAACTGAATGGACAAAACTGGCATCTCAGAGCCTGCATGTCCCTTGACGGGCACTGGACAGGTCACCGAGGCAACAGCACCCAGCTCCCGAGTGTTTCGCTGTGGTTTTGTGCGCCGATGGGTGCCCCTAGCCTACAGAGAAGAACTCTATCATGTTCTGTGTCTAACAGGGCCTCTGGTGAGTTAACATACATACTGTACACTTGCATACATACATAGCTTTACACATAATACTGTGTTGATATTTTAACAGGTATAAATAATATTAGACAGTGTTATGGCAAAGCTCTATAGAGTAGCTGTTCAAATGTCAGAGATGCTTTTTACTGTTGTTATTTACTCGAGTGTGTTAACTGTAGTATGCAATATAGGCCTGTATAAATAAATGAACTGGGTATAAAAAATTGCACAATATTGCACCGTGTCATATCTGGTATAGAACTGTCCAACACTTATTAATTACACTAAGTAATTAGCTTAAAATTAATCAGAGCTATTTAATATAGGCTTAGGTGAGAAATGTCAAAATACAAATACATTTTCTATGTTGAGATGACCTTCTCGGAAAGTTGACCTGCATGAGGTCTAAATCATGTTTTCTTATCTGTTCCTAAAGGTAACTGACTACACAATACAAGTGATAGCTAACTGTTATTACAAACATTTCTTACACAGTTTATCCACTGCATGTTCGTCTTCCAAATAATTTACAGTACAGTAGTGCATTACTTTCTAGAAAAGACTTTTGGTTTTGTACAAGTGAAGTCTCAGACTTGAATGTGCCAAAATAATATTGTAGCAAAACACTCCAAAGTCACCTTTTGATTACTCCGAGCAAATGTGTGAGCAATCAAGACACGTTCCTTTATCGGCTTTTATTCCGCATGTGTTTAGAAAGCTTTGGCAACCTTTAAAGTACCACCCCAGCAGGAGGGTGAATTATTTTAAATTGAATTGGCCTTTGCCTTCAAACAGCTGATAGTGGTATCATGTACAACAGATGATTATGTGGATTGAAAACCTGCAGAAACACTTGTTCAATGAACAAGTTCTGATTCAGGACCCAAATTATATGCTGCCAATCTTTACACACTTCCACGCAAGAAAATGGAGTAAAACATAATTAATATATCCTGCACTATTTATTACCTTGTATGTTACGACCTAGCATTGTATAAAGGTTTTCACACAGCAACAGAAATAAGAAGTCACACTAAATATGCTGTTATGCATATTTCTTATGTTCTTTTATTCATCATTTACTCAGTTTCTGTTTTTACAACTAGTAATACAGACTTATTTGACAAGATAAATCATTTTCATCCTAACATATTTAAAATAATATACTTTTTTTTTTATTGATTTTCAAAAAATTTACACCAGATAGAACCAACTATATTACAAACATATGAACAACGGAACAAAAAAAAAAAAAAAAAGTGAAATAGGTAAGCAAAAAATGAAAACATAGGTAAATAGGGTATACATATACATACAGATACATATACCTATGTATAAAACTAAGTAAATTATATATACCGTATATTATATAACCGTGGTAGAGATTTAAAGAACAATATAAAGGGGGACCAGCACCTATAAAAGCCATCAGACGAGCCCCTCAAACCAAACTTAATTTTTTCAAGATGTAAAAAGAACATGACATCTTGCAGCCAAAGTGAGTAGGAGGGGGAAGAACATGATTTCCAACTAAGAAGTATTCTTCTCCTGACCAACAGGTGGGAGAAAGCAATGCTGTCCAGTTCTCTGGAGTTCCAATGGGATATATCGAGAGGAATACCAAAAATGGCCAGTTGGGGACATTGCTCCAACTGTTTGTTAAATACTGATAAAAGGGAAGAGAACACAAAAGTTTAGTTTAGTTTCTTAGTTTGGGACATGACCAAAACATGTGATAACGTGTTCCTGTTTCCCTGGGACAGTTGGGCTTTACTTCTGGATAGATTTGGGTTAATTTGGCATTACACAAATGAGCTCTATACATGACCTTTATTTGAATCAAATTTAGTCTTGGGTAGGAGGCTTCATTCTTAACATCTAAGCTACCCAAGATGGCTAAGTTCTTGTTTGAATGTTGGCTCTCCCAAAGTTTCATCCTTATAACTTTTAGGGAGTTTTTCCTTTCACTGTCACCCTATCCTTGCTTAATTTGGGTGTGGCCTTAGTTATTAGAAGATAATCTAAAATTGTAAAAGCTCCTTTGAGTCAATGCCCCCTTGTGTAAAAAAGCGCTATATAAATAAATCAGACTTGACTCCTACAGTGGTGCTTAAAAGTTTGTGTCCTCTTTTGTTTTTTTTCTATATTTCTGCACAAAAATGACCTGAAACACCATCAAATTACAAGTGCCCTACGATGGATTGGCGCCCCATCTAGGGTTGGTCCTACTCTTGCGCCCAGAATTTCAGGGTGGGCACCGTCTGTCCCGCAACCCCATGTGGATTAAGCGGAAGATAATGGATGGATAGGTTTTCAATTAATAGGATGAGGCATGAGTGGACATACTGTTGCATTTAAAGAACAGGGATCTTCAGAACATATGTATGTGGAAGTGTGTCATGTCAGAGTTTGGACGCTAGCCATTAGCAAGACGGTGTACAAATGGAAGAGATGTCATTACTGATGGAACAATGAATTTCGACTTGCCAACCAACACTAACCGAAAATCCAGGACATCTGTCCATGAACTCAAGAGAATGTGACTCACGCAGTGAAACAACAACCCTAAACAAGCAAACTGTTCTACCAAAGAAAGATTAAGGAAGAAAAAAAAAACATTTTGGCATGGCCATGTCATTGTCCTGACCTTAATCTAACAAAAGTGTTGTGGAACATTGAGCAGTGAGCAGTATATGTGAGGAAATCCAACAACATCACAGATTTAAAGCAGTTCTGTACAGAGGAATGTGCTAAAATTCCTCCAAGCCAATCTTATAGGATAATATTGGATTACCCTCAATAAATAAATGACCAAGTATAATATTCTATGCCATTTGTTTAATTAAGTTGTGTTTATCTGTTTGAAGAACTAAAATGTGACGATGGTTTAGGTCATACATGTGCAGAAATATATACATTCAAAGAGTTCACAGACTTTTAAAAACCAATGTTTTTTACTTGTCACCAACTTACTGAGCTACATGAAATCAAAGCTTTACTCCTATATCACATTTGCTCATTATTGTGCACTGAGATGAGGTGTCTTACCCATGTATCATATCTTATAATAGGAATACTATATTCCTATTACGAAACACTCAAAGATTTGTAGGATTAAGGCTCAAAGAAAAAGGGGCACCTCCAACCCATACCATACACCCACCGTCATTCTAATTTCTTTTTCTCTGATGCCATTTGTATTTAACATATGTCTTGTCATAACACAGTCTTTGTTAAGCATTTACCGATTATTTAAGAAAGCTCATTGGTAACTGATTAAACTGATTACTGTTTACCTGATTTACTCAATTGAAAAACTAAATATAAATATTTTAAAATGTTATATATATATAGGAAATCTAGCTGTTTAATGAGGTTAGGTATTTTAAGTACAATAACAAACCCCAACAATGTATAGTTTGATTTATACCACCTCTTTTAAGAGCATAGCAGTTAGATCATATGCCAGTATAGCTTGTCTTTCATTGAGGTATACAATTATTACATATTGTGTTGTGTTGCATCCATACTGTGTTGGCATTATGGTGCAGCAGTTAGTACAGTAGCCTCATAGTTTCAGTTTCCCTGATTAGAGTTTTCATGTCCATCCCGTGTCTGCTTGGGACTACTCTGGGTACTTCAGTTTCCTTCCACAGTCCAAAGACATGCATTAGATTACTTGCTTATACTACAACCCAAAGTACAATGAAGTTTGAGCGTTGTGTAAAACATAAACAAAAACAGAATACGATGATTTACACATTCTTTTCAACCCATTCAATTGGATGCACTACAAAGACAATATATTTAATGCTCAAACTCATAAACCTTATTGTTTTTTGCAAATATTCACTATTTACTATTAAATTTGATGCCTGCAACACGTTCCAAAAGAGTTGGGACAGGGGCAACAAAAGACTGTTGAAGACTGCTCAAAAAACACCTGTTTGGAACATTTGACAGGTAAGTATCATGACTGGGTATAAAGGGTGCATCCCTGAAAGGTTCAGTCGTTCACAATCAAGGATTGCAAGGAATTTAGGGATTGTATGATCTACAGTCCATAATATCATCAAAAGATTCATACAATCTCTGCAAGTAAGCGGCAAGTCCAAAAACCAACATTGAATGCCTGTGACACAGCCCACAGATTCACATGTTCATGTTTTTGGAAATCATATTTCATTTTTGAAACTAACAATCGCACGTTCACGTCACGCACATTCAGTCACACTAAACAACATACTATAAGCAATTTAAAAAAATAATGCTCAAACACATAAATAAGATCCACAGACACAAACTGCAAAATAGATAAATCTGGTTAAAAGAAGTCACCCAATGGTCACTCTAATTTAGCTCCAAAGATCCTGTGTCCAGATGGGAGAAATTAGATTTGTGAGGACATCTGTAAAAAAGTTGTTTGTGCTTATCAGGCTTTAAAAGGTTACTAAACCATCTCTAAAGAGTCAGCTGGTGTAAAAAAAGGAGGAAATTCAAGACCACTGTTACCTTCCCCACTAGGGATGGTTCAAGAAAGCTCGCTCTAAGAGCAAGGTTTATAATAGTCCAAAAGTTCACAAAGAACCCAGGGTATCTTCTAAGCCATAAAAGGCATCTTTTACATTGGCTTATGTTAATGCTGCTCAGGTGAACAGTAAACAATGGTGTGTGTGGTAAATTTGCAAGGAGAAGGATACTGCTCTCCAAAAAGAATGGGCTAAAATTCTTCCAAGTCAATGTGCATGACTGATCAACATTAACTGGAAATATGTATTTGCAGTTATTGCTGTGCAACATACTGACACATTATCAATTACACTGTATCAATTTATTGAAGCTCAGGGTGCAATTTTGGCTGAAAGGGAAGCTGAAATCAGAAGCCAAAAAATACACACGTATACACTCATATAGTGGGAGCCAACAGAAGATCCTTCCACAGTTGTGGCCAGACGTTTTGAAAATGGCACATATTTTGGATTTCAGAAAGTTGGCAAAGTTTATGCTGGCAATTTGTATTAACTTGAATGTGAAGAGTAATCAGATGAAAGTTATTTTCTACCCTAAAAATTGGCCTGCTAACATAATTTGACATGTTGATTAGAAAAGCAGGTTGCTTTAAAAGCTTTTTTTGAAGATGAGCAACACTTTCTCCAGCATGATGGAGCACCATGTCACAAGGCAAAAGTAATAACTAAGTGGCTTGGTGAACAATACATACAATTTGTGATTCATGGCCAGGATCATCCCAGATCTCAATCCCTTTGAGAAATCTGTGGTCAGCGTAAAGAGGGTGCACAAACAAAAAAAAAACAGAAACTGTGATCAACTCCAAGCACTAATTAGGCAAGAATGGGTTGCCATCATTCAAGATTTTGCCCAAAAGTACTTGAAAATGATCACAAATACAATGACCTAAATCACAGCTCAAAGCTTTTCAACAGAAATTTGAAAACCAAACAAGATCATTTTTATTTGTCACCTGGCCTGAACCCCCATCAAGCATTTATGGGGGCACATGAAGATATTCTTGGAATATTGTGAAATTATGCTGGGATGACATGGATCATAGATGGTGTCTTTACAGCAAAAGAAGAACATAAATACTATTAAGTTCTTGCAATGTATGATTTTTTCATACATTACATTTCACTTACATTGTTATGCTGAGCATATGATTTTTAATGAAGAGCACTGTATTAAATCGAATCTAAATACTCTAATAACTATAATCTACTCCTGACTAGCCTCCCTTCCTTAAACAAAGGATCTGTGGCTGCACCTGACTCGAAGACCTGACCAAAAAGCACTTCAGGCACTCAAACTTTCAATAGTCTTGGGCTAGTCTATTAGATCACTGATCTAGCCAAATGCTCCCAATCAGGACTGTTTAATACCTGCTCTGTATTACTGGAACATAACATGTCCATATTTCTGTTTTTTGTTTTTTTGCAGCTCATTTCCCGGATATTAAACTTCCTTCAGCCGTTTGTGAGCACGATATTTGTTGGTCATCTGGGAAACGCTGAGTTGGCTGGATATGCATTGGCCTCAGCGGTAATGCTTTTATGTTTTTATCACAATCTGACATTAAAGATAGTATTGTGTGTATGCAGCTCCTCTGAACATCTCTGTGTGAGGTATAACTTAGAAATCATGGTAGCTTCTTACATAAGGAACCTCTTATGCAACTGTAATATCATACATAATTAACATTCATTTCACACTAACACTTCACTCTTGAAACTTATTGGCAATAACCTCATGAATCCACTTAATAAGCAACTGATTTCAATAGATTTGAATAGAGGACAGCATATTCAATAAATGAGCTTTGAACAGAAAAGTTTATCTTTTCTATTCCCCCCCCCCAGACCATCAATGTGACCACAGCAGCTACAGGTTGTGGTCTGGCTATGGCGTGTGACACACTGGTGTCTCAGGTAAGCGTGTTTAATCAATTAGTATATCACTTTGGTAATGTAATTTTTCTCTTGTGCACTATTTAGGCACTGATTTTTTATATTATAAGTTTTAAAGCTCAGTTATTATTGAAACAAAGCTACCAGTAAGAGCAACACATGCTCTTTGGTGTTTATCTTGTACATCAGTTGGACGTTAAACCTGTACAGACTGACAAGGGGAGGAAAAGATAACTGAAAATCATATTAAAAATCATATAAAACAAAACCTTATTGTTACGATAGGGTCCCCGGGAGATCTCGCAAGACCATTCCTAGTCTCGCTAAATCCCCAGGATCCCTATCTGGTGTTTATACCGGAGCCCATAATGCAGTATCCACA
>JAUZST010007573.1:0-14090 GCA_034779995.1 Parotocinclus haroldoi | reverse complement strand
CTCTGTCTCTCTGTCTCTCTCTCTGTCTCTCTGTCTCTCTCTCTGTCTCTCTCTCTCTCTCTCTCTCTCTCTCTCTCCCTCTCTCTCTCTCTGTCTGTCTGGACCTCACATGACTCAGACCTTGAAAACGTGTATACTCGCATGCCAGCACATGCACAGTATATCCACATATCAAAAGTTTGCTGTTTAAAGTTGATAAAACCTTTGCAGTGAGTGCATCTTGTGTACATTGTCACCTGAACTGTTGATTTAAATTGGTACACTGACTGACTGATTGAGGTCAATTATAATGCGTAACTGTGCAGTGCTGGAGATCGCATTGTCTGAAAAAAAAGGAAGGCTTTCTGGCTGTAACTTTCTGAGGGGAGAGAAAGATATTGCGGACACCGATAAGATCACAGAATAGCTCCTATAAGGAGGAGCTTACCCAGTGGTCTGCTGTTATACAGTCAAACCTCAAACTTAATTCTTTCCTGAAGGCTGTTTGAGCTCCGATTTGATGAAAGTTTGACTCAAATTTCCCCATTTATAGTCAAGTAAATAGGATTAATCTAAATTATTGTTTATTTTCCCACCTATATTTGTATGTATTTAACTATTAAAAGCATGCTTAAAAAAAAAAACGTAATCCAATGCAAAGTGTTTCTTGCACTTACACAATGGCTACTGAGGTAAGATTATAATCCTCAAATGATAGCCTACTGTTGGGTATGTGGCCTACTTATAATAAAAATCATAAAATCAACATTCCACATATGAAATGAACACTCTGGTGCAGGTCTGACACCCGGCCGGTTCCGGTCAGGCGCGGGTCCAAGGAACGGTAGGCTTTTGTCAGGTGCGGTCCTGGTAAATTCTGGTCGGGCATAGGCCCGAGACCCGGTTGATTCTGGCCGTGGGTCAGAGATCTGCTTAGTTTTAGTCAGGCATGGGTCAGAGACTCTTCGAGTCTATTCTGATCTGGCTCGAGTTCCTGTCCTGGTCGGTCGAGGAGGAGTGCAGGTTTGAGACACGGTAGATTCTGGTCGGCCATGGGTCCAAGATCTGGACAGTTCTGGTCAGGGCTGGGTCTGAGTCCCAGCTGAGTCTAAGTGAAGAACAGTTTTGGCAGGTCTTATGTCCGGGACAGTATTGGCGAGAATGTGTTTACTCTTTAGTGTTCTGTTGAAGGGTTTAGCCATATTGTATTGTTGTCTTGAATTGCCCTGGTGTAGCATTTTACATAGAACAGTACAATGTAGTGATCCGTAAACGAGTAGACCATTTCAGACACACCCTGAGACTGGGTCAAGAAGGTACAGGTTTTACCGATGTTCAAATTGGGAAAGTAGAAGCATACTTCCATTGTACAGTACCTGTTTATTAGTGCTATTGAATGATTAATAAAGTTTTATATATATATATATATATATCTGAGAGAGAGAGAGAGAGAGAGAGAGAGAGAGAGAGAGAGAGAGAGAGTTAGAAGAGAGAGAGAGAGAGAGAGAGAGAGAGAGAGAGAGAGATATGTCTAGTATTAGTACTATATTTTGACTAAAGATATTGACTACTACTTTGTTCATTCATTTCTCTAACCACCTAAATATTCTCTCTGTTTATGGAAGGAAGATATTTAGAAACTCGGTACTGAAAATGCTGTTTGTTGAACCTGAGACTCACTTTTTTCTCGACGTGTTCATGCAGGCCAGCTGCTTAAGCCTGAGGGAGTACCTCCGTGTGGGTGCCCTCGGACGTTACCTGCTCAACGTTTCTTCGGCAGCCGAGCAATGCAGTCAGCATCTGTGCAGCTGGCACGGACGCTGCCTGCGCAGACGCCCCGACACGGACACTTACCTGCACCTGAGCCCTCGTACGCACACACTCGAGCTTCAAGGGGAGCGGTTAGTTGTCCGTGGGCAGATGGACAGCGAGGAGCTAGCACAGCTGAAGCGAGACTTTGAGTGCCAGTGCTACACCGAGTACAAAGGAGCAGGATGCACACAGAGCGTGTCCCGGAATGGTGTCTCATCCAAAGGAAGCTTCATTCTTGGGGAAGTGGTGTTAATGCTGGTGCTAACACTAGGCTTTCTGCACTGATTGGTAAATGAATGAATGGAAGAGCAGCAGTGCAGAACATGCCAAAAAGTCCCTCACAGGCTGAGCTCAGCCACACTTCTGAGAGAACGGACACGGAATGAACAAGAGGAAGCCTTTTTTTACTTTTAAGCAGCCTTTTTTTAGAAACAGCATTTTTACAATGTCTGAAGTGATTGTTGAGAGATGGATGCCTCTTTTCCACTGATACTAGTCGAGCACACCGATGCCTTAGTATAAAGTACTATGAGAAGTAACTGATGTCATGGCATGATGATGGCCTAGTGGCAAAGTATTACACAAACCAAAAAGATAAATCCGATAAAACAAATATCAAGAATAGTCTAATCATGTAATGGGCTTCAGATTTCATAGGCTACACACAGAGAGGAGTGTTTGCTTTTGGTTAAGTTGGAAGTTTACCTTTGTTAGTTTTAGCGTAGCTCCCAGATTTGTTTCCCATCTTACTGTAAATGCCAGCTAGGTAGTTGGATGTTCTATGTCCTGAAAAAAAAAACATGCTGTGTCCAAGATGGTCTCGCTTACCTCCTAGCCCCTCCATGGACAGTTTCTGTTTAAGAATTGAGCTGATTTTACCATGTTAGACTATAATCCCTGATGGAACTCCATATCAGTATTATCAGATGTGAGCCTGGTGATTTGATCTGGATTGTTTGGTAAATGTAACTGAGTGGCACTGAACTTTGTAAACTCGGACCTAAACCGTTACTTTTGGTGGTACTTTACCCTTTTGCAGGAAAGGTTCCAGATTAGACTCGTGTGATTCACTGCAATTTTTTTGCCCCTTTTGAGGACTCTGCATGGTTGAACTACACATTTAGGCAGTGTAGGTAAGATGTTACAGTGAGTGCCTTTCAGCCATATTTCTATCAAATGTAACGATCATGTTACAGTAACACTGCTGTATTAATCAGTGCAGGTTTTCCATGCCCAAGTCCAGCACAGGACACGTTGTTTAGCAACATTTGTTGAGTTTTATTGTACAACATTGCCTCTTAATCACATAGACCCCATTTGCAGCTGTGGCCTGCAGGTAGCTGTATCACTGCAATAAGCCAAAAACCAAAACCTTAAACCTGGGGCGTTTTACTCTGTACAACAGAGACATTCAGTTGGACAATATTTTGAGCTACATGAAACTACAGGATTACAAATGACTTGTGATGCACAGAATGAATGATGAGTACAGATTTCTTGTCTAATGTATCTGGAGATTGTCTGCACTGAACTGCACAGAAGAGCAGAAAAAAAAGTGTTTTAGTTACTTTCTACATTTTATTACTAATAAAATAATTGGAAATATTTCAGACTTTCTCTCGCACACAGCAGACAAACACTTTCCTGCTCTCATTCATGACTCGAGCTGTGTTTGGGGACAAGAGGAATGTGTTTGCTGATATGAAAGGTCGAACAACCAAGGATCTTGTAGTCTCCTTTGTCAACAGCGCTATATAAATTTTACATGACTAATGAGAGAGTTGCTGCGCGCACAAATGTGTTGATATGGTGTATCCTGTGCCCCAACGCAGGGCAAGCAGTTAGCACAGTCACCTCTCCGCTTCAGTATAGGTTTACTCCTGGTACTTTGTTTTGTTTCCCCACTTTCCAAAGACATGCTTTAGGTTAACTGGTTCCTCTAAGAGTGCACTCACCTTATGCCGCCTTGCCTAGTACCATGACAGGGCGTAATTGTCCCCCTTCCCCACTCATCATGATGCAACATTTCTGTGGTGGAGTAGAGGTGCAATTGCGCCCCAGCGTACCATGGCTGGGTACAGGAAGGAGCAATCAACCTCGTCAAACATGCTCAGGCATACTCTAATTTGTCACAGTACTGGTTTGGCTGATGTAACTTTAAATAAAAAAAAATAAACAAACATTAAACTGTGCCCCTGCACAAAACAACAATTTTAAAAATCAGCAGTCATGAGTGAGATGCAGGCAGTGGTGAAGGAGGGTGAAAGAGGCACACACTAGGGGTGGGAGATATGGTAAAATATTGTATCACAATAATTAAAAACATTTTAACAATACCCTGTTTATCAGAGGAGACGTGCCGACGTGCTGGAGTTTCTCCATGTTGTTTCTGTACTTACTCAACTTTTGGTGCATCTCCACAAGTCCGTTTTCAAAATCTGAACAATGTAAACTACAAAACTGTTTTCCGTATATAAAGTACACTGATGACAACAATTGGGGGATATTTTAAAATAAATGTAAGCAATTAAAAAAAGATGAGAACATCAGAAAAGTGAATAAAGTTTGATTATACACACAAGATGCAAAATCAAGTAGTATGTGATATATTTAAGGGGGTGAACAGAAGCATGTTAAACTGGACGAGTGAGCCCCACATCGATTGTTCAGTAGGGTGTATGGTCACCCAAGACTGTCAAAACACTGACAGTGATGAGGAATGAACGGGATCAGATTGTCGAGCAGTTCCTTTTCATATTCATTTTTTTTAATATCCCCTACTTTTTGTGGGGATAAAATGTAGAAGTGACACGCCTAGTTACATCACAATTTTCCTAAATTCAGTAGTATTAAACTCAATAAAAAACATAGGTTACAATAACCAGTCCAGTATTTATTATTAAATGTATCAGAGTTGTTTGGGGGGTTTAAACTTGTTTTTTGTGCTATGTGTAAGCAGTGTAGGAAACCATAACTGTGATGGAGGTATCTAACATCAGTGAGACAAGCTGAAATAAGATCAGCCTTGGACACCGCAGATCGTTGTGTTAAGTCTAGCCTCCCATGTTTTTTTTAGGTGTGTATCTGCATTTAGAGCGTCTTTGAAGCTGCTGGATTCTTTTTCAGTCTCGCCTTATCCTGAATGCTCTGGATTTTACAGACTACAGTTCGTATTACATAGAGACTGAACAATGCAGTAGCATCACCCAAAGCCTCTAACTGATGTCTGACCACTGCTGGCTGGTGTCACACAGTTTTAGGACATCTACCAAAACACAACTGTTTTCACCTCAAACCCTGGCTCACCATTTTATGAACTTTGTGGTGTGTTCTGCTAACGAGACAGACTGGACGATTTTGGCCTTTATTTTCGTTCTAGACATTGTTCTCATGAGGAGTGGACAAATTAGTTTGTGCCTGATGGATTCTGATTTCTTAGTGCCTCTCTAATGCAAACAACTCCATCTTAATTATACAGCACACCAGTTACTGTATTTCTGGCACTATATAATTTTCCCTCTAACAAGTGCTGTTATTGTTACAGCAAGCAAAATGTATTATCGCGATTGCATTATTGTTTTACAGTCGGTATGGGATGATACACTGCCAATAGCTTGATGCCAACACGCAATTAAAATCCCATAGGAGAACACTCATTACCCTGAATATACAGTAATCTCACAGAGCGTCTTTAGTTCGCCTACTTTAAATCAAATTCTGCTCAAGATTACGGTGAGGGATTTTTAAAAATGTTTTTATATGTGGGTGAGAATCTGAAGGGTTATATTAATGTTTGCTATAAATGTCTACAATAAATACAATTTGAGAGCTTTGTGTGGCTTCAATCATCCTGATCAATGACGTTCACAGATTGCACTAGACTAGGCTGTAATGGTACATACTGCTCACGATTAAGTTCATGTTACTGAGTTCACGGTTTCTTATTTATACTGAAGTGTAAACAATGCAAAACAAGGGACATGTTCTTGAACAAGTCTTATTAATATTTCAAATTAAAGTAAGTTATTAGAAACGGAGGCTTACATTTAATAATAATAATTAAACCTTCTGTTGTATCTTCAACAGATATTAAATAACTTTTTTTGTTTTAACAATAATAATTCAAATGAATGTGGAACTACATTAGGCGTGTATGTATGATTGAGCGCAAGGGAATTATTTTATCCATAATGCACCACAGTGCATCATTATACCCTCATAATAAAGTGCTGCAATATTGCAGTGTGCCGGTGCAAGTGGTTAGTCCTGTTGCCTCACAGAGATCCTCAGTTCGACTGTCAGAGTGGAATCTGTCTGTGTGGAGTTTTCAGATTATCCGGGCTCTCTGGTTTCCTCCCACATTTCAATGACATGCATTAGGTCAAGCAGTGTCTCTAAAGTGACCCCTAAATATATAGGCCCTGTAATGGATTGGCACCATGTTTAAAGTTGGTTCCTGCCTTGCACATTGTGCTGACGATTGGAGCCCCAAAATTGCATTAAGCATTAAAAGGTTTGAAATTAATTTAAAATTGGGTGCTTTGTGCAGAGGCGTTGGCTCACCACTGCATTGATCTGGGTTCACATCATACAGGAATCAGACCTGCAGCAGTAACATTACTGGGATAGACTCTGGACGGTTGCCCAAGTAGTCAGGGGATCATCCCCCCTACTCAGCCCTGTGATGGACTGGCTCAGGATACATGCCTTCCTGACCAAACTGAGAAGAATTAAACGTAGCCAAGGAATAACCTTTGTAGACAATTACTGCATAACTTTACTTTATGCTCAGACCGACTAGTCATGAATGCATCACACTTCACACACTGAGACTCGCTTCACTTTATTTCCACTTTTTGTTTCTGCATTTCAGTTATTTAGGATCTGCTCTAAATCTTTGCGGGGGGTGGCTAAACAATGCCAAAATCAACATGACTGTGCTGGAAAGACAGAGAAATGGTTGTTCCATAACTCAAAACAGACTCGGGGTCTCTGTGCGCTTACGTGTCCTCAGTCCACCCCCTTCTTGCCCCTCTCTCTCATTGATCTCCAGCTGAGAGCTTCCTTACTCGCAGCTTGCTTTCCAGCACATTACCAAAAGCTTTGGGAATGTGCTTGCTCACTGCACTGTGGCGTACCATGGGCTGCTTCTAGGAAATATGCTGATGATTTAGAACCACTTTTATGGTGATAAATCAAAACTATGCATCATTTGGTAATCAGGCTGTAAGAGTGAAAGCTAAAGAATTGGATTAGTCCATTATGAAGGGATCAAGAAAAAAAGAGTGCAGCTACTGCTTTTTCTATTTCTGGTACTTCATACAAGCAACAACTTTAAACATTAATTTTGAACAGATGGGCTACAAGCGGAGATTTGTGCTGCCACTGGCTTCGTCTGCCAGTTCCAGCTCATGTGGTTTGATCCTGAGGACTGAAAGTATAAGATTCCATTCGCTAAATGGAATAAATTACTAAATATCACCCACGTTACATTCTTTATTTACTAATGCTCAACTGCCAGTCAAAACAGATTAGCAGTAATCAGTATTTAGACGTGACAAGGCAACCCTAGTCGAACAATATGTTCTATTTCATTCTCTACAACGGCAAAGAAAGATGGGACAGTATAGAAATTGTATATTACACAAAGAACACACAACATTTCTTACATTTACTTTGACTTTTATTTCATTGCAGACAGTATGAACCCGAGATATTTTATGTTTTGTCTGGTCAGCTTCATTTCATTTGTTAATAAACATCCATTCCTACATTTTAGGCCTACAACACATTCCAAAAGTGTTGGAACAGTGGCAGTTTGATCTAAATTAATTGCAATGAATTAAAAAAAATAATAATATGATGTCAACAGGTGATTATAATAATGATTTGGGACAAACGCTGAATCCAGGAAAGCCCGAGTCTTTGATGAGCAAAGATGACCAGAGGTTCTCCAGTTTGTCAACAAATACGTGAGAAAGTTATTGAAATGTTTAAAAACTATTTTCCTCAAAGAAAGATTGAAAGGGATTTTTGTATTTCTTCCTTTACAGTGCACAATGTCATGAAATGATTAACGGAATCAGGAGGAATTTCATTGCATAAAGGCCAGTCTCACAGCGTCAAATCCTTTGGGCTCGAAAGCATCAAGAATGGACCATCAGACAGTGAGTATATGGGTACAAGGCTGACCTGTCTGCAGTCCTGACCTGTCCCCAGTAGAGATTGTGAGAATAGAGAATTTCGAAATGGAAAAATGCATTAACGACAATGCCATACTGTTGCATCTCTTGAAACGTGTTTGCAGGAATAATGGGACAAAACAACACCTGTAAAACACTAAAACACTTTGTTTCTTCTGTGCCAAAACACATTTTATAAAAAGGAATGGCAACTATGGTAAATACTTCACCGTCGCCTAAATGCAGGAATGGATGTTTATTAATAACATACATATCTCAGAGCTTAAGCTCTGATCAAGTGAGGGTGTATAAAAAAGATCATAACGTTCATTACGCATTAATGGTATTAAATACTGAATGAAAGAGGCTTCCTGATGGGTAAAAACAGTGCTGTGTTTTTGCGCCGTTTGGAAACGGGCGGAACCATTGCAGTCTGGGTCATGTTTCCAGCCGGGACTGTTTTTGTGCATGGCATGATCAAAACTGCAGCAGTACGGTCGGTTCTGTCAGAATGTCCGTTCAACAAAAGCACGCCCACGAGCGCGCTTTTCGGTCCACGGGTCCGTTTTACCCTCTGTATCTATAGGTAAGATGGAGTTGGTGCACGTGTTTGAGCTTGGGTTACGCCCGCGGATATGCTAGCTGACCTTCTGGCGATACACTGATGATGTCACGTGCGTCAGGATGCTACTCGCTTGCACAGAGCACCTGACGTCTTTCACTGCCATTAAGCGCTGCTTCGATAAGATGAAATGTTGCACCGGTGTCTTTGATCTTTGGCGCTTCTGTTCATATCAGGGTTCTGGTTTAACTGTCTCAGTTTTGCAGTCCGGTTTTACAAAACGACGTCACACAGCGTTCGAAATGTACCGGTGTTTACTGGAGAGTTACTTCTGGAAATTGTATATTACAATTCTTATTAAGAATCAGCGTTTCTTACATTTACTTTGACTTTTATTTAATTGCAGACAGTATGAACCTGAGATATTTTGTGTTTTGTCTGGTCAGCTTCATTTCGTTTGGTAATAAACATCCATTTCTACATTTTAGGCCTACAACACATTCCAAAAGTGTTGGGACAGCGGAAATTTAGAGCGGGCGATGAAAAAAAATCTAAATAATATGATGTCAACGGGTGATTATAATGATTTTGGACAAACGCTGAATCCAGGAAAGCCCAAGTCTTTGATGACCAGAGGATCTCCAGTTGGTCAACAAATACGTGAGAAAATGATCGAGATGTTTAAAAACGATTTTCCTCAAAGAAAGATTGAAAGAGATTTTGTACTTTTTCCTTTACAATTTCCTTTTTAATCAGAATTCTGTGCGCTGGTTATATATTTAATACAAGCACACAGGATCGAACCCCAACCCTGTTTATTGCAAAGCTTAATAAATCAGAGTTGTGTGAGTCTTTGGCACATGCTGCACAGTTACGCTTAAGCTTTGATTTCACGCCCTTAGTGCTGAACCACTAATTTTTTTTGCCTCTTAACCCTGTGCCTCTAACTCTTAGTTTTCAGTCTTGTGCCCCCTTTTTTAACCCTGTGCATGTTTTAACACGGCGTCTTCAGATCTGTGATTGTAGTTCTACTTTTTACCTGTGCATCTATAAAAATTAAAATATAATTTAACTGCCAATGACTTTCAACCCTTTATCTCTAACCCTGTACTTTTATTTCTTCTTGTTATCCCTGTGCCTCTTATTCTACTTTTTAACAATGTATATATGTCCATGTGCATCTGTTTCTGCTTTTAATCTGTGTGACCCTATGCTTGTGCCTTTAATTTAGCTTTTTTTGCTTTTACCTTTACAGTATTTTTACTTTTTAACCCTAACATTTATCTATTAATATACTGCTCACAAAAGTGAGGGGAAATTGCATTAGTGGATATTTCATTTTGAGGAAGCAGTATATCTACGTTTTTTGTAATTGTTTTGTAACTCCTTTGACTAGAAAAGTTAGTTTACTTCTTACATTTATCCTCTGAACCACCCAGGGAAGATGGGTCTCTTTTGAGTCTTTGTCCTCTGTAGGATTTTTTTCCTCTCCACTGTCACCCTAGGCTTGCTCCATTTGGGGTTGGCCGTGGATAGTAGAAGATGATCTCAAATTGTGAAGCTGCTTGCAGACAGTGCTCCATTGTCAAATTAATTTTATAGCCCCGTGCCTATACCTTCACTTATTAAACCTGTATCTAACCCTGTGTCTCTATTTCTGCTCTTTAACCCTGCATTTCAAGCTCTGTGCCTACAATTCTACATTTATCCTTGTGCCTCCAACCCTGTCCATCTTAATCTCCCTTCTGTCTTTGTACCTTTCCGTGACGTTTGAGCTTTGTTTAGCTTTTTAAATTTCATCACATTTTGTAGCTGCCAAGTAATAGAAGGTATCCCTCCTCCTCAACAAACCCAGGTCTTGAGCAATGTGACCTAGACCTGCTGGAAACCGTTGTGTTACTCACCTCCCTTTTACACCCAATGTTTTTCTCAGTAATGTATTGCATAGTGGTTAGATTAGAATGAAAGATAGAGTGGAAATACCAGCTAGTCTGATGTGGCTGTTCATAGGAACGAGAGTGTTATCTAATCAGTAATGAACGAGTTCCTGCGCGAACAAACAGTAACAGGTTTCTGTTATCAGTATGGAAAATGCCTGTAAAAAAAAAAAGTTTCTTACACATGACTTTTATTTCATTGCAGACAGTATTTGCTTTTTATTATTTTTTTCATGACTGGCTCCCAACTTTTATGGAATTGAATAAATGCAGGAATGAGTGTTTATTACTCATTCCGGCATTTTAGGCCCTCAATTCCATAAAAGTTGGGAGCCAGTCATGAAAAAAAAAAATGATGATGTGATATCAAACGGGTGATGTTTGTTTGGCTTCTCTAATGTCGCTAATGGCATCAGTGGCCATATATATATATCTTTGGACTGTGGGAGGAAACTGGAGGAAACCCATGCAGACACGGGGAGGACATGAATTACCTCAGGTTTGTACTGTCTGCAATAAAATAAAAGCCAAAGTAAATGTAATAAACACTGTGGGGTTTTTATATTGCATTTTTCTTACTGTCTTAACTGATTTAGGGTTGTAAATTAGGTCAAATGTCTTTTTTCTGCCTGCAGGTTAGACATCTTTGGGGGAAGATGAGTTTTCTGCGTAACCGGGTGGTGGTGCTGGCACTGGTGCTGCTCTTCACCGTGCTGTTGTACCTGCTGCTGCCATCCTCTATCAGAAACAGCAACACTGAGCCTTCCCTGGCCGTTCAGAGGACACAGAGGCTCGTCTCAGCCTCGCCGTCACCCATCAACATCACAGTTCGTACAGGGCAGATCCCCAGCGACCCACCACTCTTCTTCAGAGAGGCTCTGCCTGTGGATTCAGCTGGGAGACAAGTGCTACCCAGGTTAGCTGTTCCAGAGGTTTCAAAAATACTGTGCAAAAGTCTTAGGCCACCATTGTTGTTTTAGCAATTGTACAATGACTATATATATATATATATATATATAATATAAATAAAATTGAATTTAATTGAATTAAATATTGTCAATAATTGGATAAAAAAAATCTAATTTCTCCATAATACTCTTTTCTAGTGGATTTCTTTCAATCTTTGTGAACTATATATAGCATATTTCAGCTTTTCACCCTGTTCCTCTTCTGAAATAAAAAAAATATATATATTTTCCTGGCTGTCAGCCTTCCAAACACACCATTCCTGATCAAACTTTTTTGGACTTTAAAAGGGTCACTTTGGCATCCTGATGAAGCTGCCAGATGCTGCTCTAGCTTAAGTGGAAGGAGAGGTCACACTGAATTCTACTGTCGCCTATAGAAAATATTTTCCTGCTTAATTTTCAGCTTTTTAGAATATAATAGAATAGAATTCAACTTTGTCATTGCACATGTCGCAAGTACAAAGCAACATAATGCAGTTTGCATCCATCCAGAAGTGCTTAGCATATTAATACTACTTTCAAATTGTCTGTATTTTCTAGTTGTATTCATATATAAATACCATGGGAAATTCAATTTGATTTTTATACCATTGCTAAAACAATGTTGTATAATTATAACCTAATGGTGACCTAAAGACTGTACAGTACAGACAATAATGTAAAGTATTATACAGAACTACTCTTGCACTTACTTAGGGTTTCCTCCTCTGTAGAGCAGTGTATCGCTATTAACACAATATATAAAAGCCTAGTGATGCCTATAAACACAGCCACAGCAATCAAAGGTTGCAATTAATGTTGTTTTATTAATGATTCGTAATGTTTGGGCTGTTTCTCTTTGAGCTGGTAGTAATGTAATTTCTCTCTTAGGCTGCAGGTGGTGCTGTTGCATGGCCAAGCCTTTTCATCCAAGACCTGGGAGGAACTTGGCACTCTAAGTATTCTTGCTGCCAATCGATATCAGGCTCTGGCACTGGACCTGCCTGGTACTTGCTGTCTGTCTGTCTGTCTGTCTGTCTCATTAATGCACATGTCTGACTGTAATGTTAAGCTTCACCTAAATCTATGTTACATTAGAGGTTATTTGATCCTCCTTGGTTTACTTCAACACAAATATTCGTTATTTCTCTCTCTCTCTCTGCCTTTCTCTTTCTTTATCTTTCTCCAGGTTTTGGGAAATCTCCAGCCTCTGAGTCTGTGAAATCAGAGCAGAGTCGTGTGGACCTGCTGAAGCATTTCCTCGAAGCTCTGGGCGTACGAGCCCCGGTCCTGATCACTCCATCCATGAGTGGTCACTATGGCCTGCCTTTTCTGCAGAGACACAGCGAGCAGCTCCATGGCTTTGTGCCCATCGCACCGGTCGCCACACGAATTCTCAGCCCACAGCAGTACCGTGACATCCAGGTGAGTGTGTACCAGCGCAGTGCGACAAACGAAGTGCAAATACACCTGTGTTTCCTCTTGGACATGGCTGGTGTTTAAGCTTTTTCATATACATGAGCAAGTTATGTGGAGGGAAAGTCTGAGCATACCTATAGCGTAATGGGGCCAAATGCACTCTATGGACAAAAGTATTGGGACACACCTCTTCATTACTGGACTCAGTAGGACTCAGTTTTTCATTGAGTCCTATTTTCACAGATGTATTCAGTCAAGCACCTGGCTGTGCAGTCTGAATTTATAAATGTTGTGAAAGAATGGCTTTGTGGTGTTTGGCAGTCTGACGGGTTTGGGTTTGGCAAATGGCAGGAGGACAGTGTCTACCTGACTACATTGTTTCCTTTCCAGGGAAGCCACCCAGGTGATTGACCAGTCTCTTGTTTTATCAAAACTAGATCACTGCAGTCCCTGCAACTGTAACCCTGTAACTGATTCAGAATGCAGAATGGCTCGTCTTGTTTTCAATCTACCCAAATTTTCTCATGTCACGCCACTGCTGGCTGTTTCCTGGAGCTGTCTGCATCAGATACAAAACCCTGATGCTCTCGTACGAAGCAAAAAATGGAACAGCACCTTCTTACCTCAGGTCTCTAATTTAACCACGCTCTGTACCCCGTACCTTCATAGCTACGATAACCACTTGGTGTTCCCTGGAAGACAAATAGAAGGCAAGCATCAAGACTTTCCTCCATCCTGGCACTCAGGTGGTGGAATGAACTTCCACTGGATGTCTGAATGGCTGGGTCTCTTGCTTGCTTTCTTCAAGCAGCAACTAAAAACTCACCTCAAGACTGAAAATGCTCCTGCAAGAAAGTAACTGCGGAAAAAAAACTAAACAAAAGAATACACCATATGCTTCTGTGTTTGTTGATTTGATCTACATCAGATCTTAGCAGGTTCTGTTAGGAATGTGGTACTGGGCTATTGCTTACACGTACTAACAAGGTTTTGTATACAATAGATGGTGACACAGGAGTGGATTTTCATTCCTGTCCCATCCCACTCCCACAGAAAATAATCTTGTCCCATCCCAAATCCCGGATCAGAATTAAAAAATAATTATTATTATTCTTGTCCTTATTAATTTGTGGTAATATAGGGAGACATTTTATGCCTTAATCCAAAAAAAAAATCCTTCACTAAAGGCCACAAAACATAAATAATACACGGCCTGTGGTCCCTATAGTTTTTCCTATGGAGGACCAGCTGC
>JAUZST010007572.1:0-14090 GCA_034779995.1 Parotocinclus haroldoi | reverse complement strand
TGTGTGTGTGTGTGTGTGTGTGTGTGTGTGTGTGTGTGTGTGTGTGTGTGTGTGTGTGTGTGTGTGTGTGTGACTGCTATAAGAGGTGGGCAAGCTTAACCTGTAGTGGCTGAGATAACAATCTCACAGTCACAGATACAGCATCAAATTTAAAACAATGGAACAGTATGGAAATTACTAAAAAAGAAAATGATTTATTTCATTGCAGAGTATGATTTCATTGCAATCATGATTTGGTACAACAGCAGCATCCACTAAAAGATTGAGTCATTGATGAGCAAAGATGGGAAGAGGATATCCACTTTGCCAACAAATCTGGGGGAAAATTATTGAAATGTTTAAAACAAAGTTTTTGTTGTACCTCAAATAATTATTGGAGCTATTTTCCATACTGTCCCAAGTTTTTTTCTGATTTGGGGTTTTATAAGGTTTGTAAGCTGACTTCAGACTGACCAGAATGCCCGAGGTTTCCCTAACCACACCATGCATCGAACTCATTCAGATTATGAAAAGTTCTTCCAAACAGTTCACATCCAAGAGCCTTCCTGTTGAGCACAATTGTGTTTCAAGTCTTTAAAAGGCTGTTACAGGATGTAATGAAGCAGATTGCACGTTATAAATTGAATTTTCTGGTTCTAAATTAAGAATTCAGTAGAATTAAGAAATTAAGAATGCATGAACTACATCACTATCTATGTATATGTCCATGGTATGTGGTACAAATCTATCTATAACAGACAATGATGAATGGCAAATTAAATCAATACACTACCTAAGATGAAAAAGATTTACATTCATTCATTTTTTATCGGTGCATTAAATGTTATTATTCACTTAATCCTGGTCTGGGTTGGGAAAAGCCAATGGCTAGTGAGCAGCACAGGATACAAGGCAGTAACAACCCAGTCCATTATTAGGGCTTCAGGGTTCTTTGCCTTGAGAGATTATACTTAAAATTTAACTACATGCATGTGCATAATCCCTCCCCATCTTTATATATGAAGCAGTGAGTTTTGATTGGAAGTACAAACAATCTTTTAGGCTATGTATGGAACATGGCTGCCATATTGAAAGCCACCATATTGGATCAAGGGAAAAAAAAAATTCCTAATAGGAAGGTGGTCATGCAGCATATAAAAGAAAACTAGAATTGTCTCCAGAATCAATTGCCACAATCAGTGTGGTTCAAAAGTTATCAAAATAGAACATTTAATTGTTTATTGTTTGTCACGGGTAACTGAAGATGAAATTAACAATTCTGATGTCCGGGGAACAAAGCTGCCATATCATATCTGCAAACTTCAAAACCCCACAGCCAGAAAGACCACCAATTTCACAGATCAGTGTTTCATCCCTTGTAGCCAAATTCCGAAAAACTGGGACAAGCTACGTAGTGGTAATCCAAGGACCTCCCCTACCGATAAAGAAACCACAACAATGTTTTTTTTGCAAAGTCTTTGCAAAACGTCCACGACACAACATGCTACATGTCCTGTGATTTTGACTCACCCTGTACAACTCCAAAGCACAGTTAAATCTGACACCAATTTTGTGTTTAACTAAAGCTAAAAACTATCTAACTACGAATACCATAAAATAGGAACTTGTAAATGAAAGAATACTGGAGTCAAAAAGTTGTTGGCTATGCACATATTCTCATTTGAAAAACTTGTTGACATATCCTCAATTTCTGTGGTGGATGCGAGTTAGCTGCTAAAGAAAAACAAAACGAAGTACCTATCTGCAGACCATGTAAGCTATCTTAGTTTCAAACATAAGGTACAATGGTACTTAAAGTTTGTAAAACCTTTAGTGTGTTCTATATTTCTGAATAAATATGACCTAGAACAGATTTTTAGACAGTTCCATCAGTGATGCCAACCCACCCTGGCCCAGAAGCAGCAAACCACCACCATGTTTTATACTTGTAATAAAATATTCTTAGGTTCTCTTTCCCTAGAAAAAGTGCTTTCCATTTAAACCTAAAAGCACTTTTGCATTTTGGTCTCATCTTTACTTGCATATTGCACATTTGCATACTGGATTGGCTATGTGCCACATGATCCAAAGCAGTGTTTTTGGAGAATAGTTTCTCTCTCCTTGCAAACCTGTACTGCATACCATTGTTGTTCAGGGTTCTTCTGATGGTATACTCATCATTACCACCATCAGGTGGTAAGAAGTCAC
Organism: Parotocinclus haroldoi; assembly: GCA_034779995.1. Taxonomy (NCBI): domain Eukaryota; kingdom Metazoa; phylum Chordata; class Actinopteri; order Siluriformes; family Loricariidae; genus Parotocinclus; species Parotocinclus haroldoi. The sequence continues at coordinate 11,903 of JAUZST010007572.1, read as the reverse complement.
GCTGGGTTATTTTGTCTTGTAAACTATTACACACCTTTTCTCCACCATTAACCTTTGTTGGTCAACCTAGTAACAATGGTCTTGGAATTCCTCAGTTTATACACAGTCTTCTACTGTGTATTGGTTGGAGTCCATATGCTTTAGAGATCATCTTGCAACCATTTTCAAACTCTGACAGAGCACTCTTTTGGAAATACAACATGGTGCCAACTCGTGCCTGATTGTCATCCACTTTATTAAAACGGATGACTTTCAAATTAACTTCTGGTCCTAGAGGCCCAGATACATGTACTTTACCACCCAAAGTTATGCAATATTGGATCCTTTTTAGGGGGGTATACCAGTGGCAGTATAGGTCATTCTAAGGGGTGCATAAACTTTAAGCACTACTATGTGGGAGAGGGAGAATATGCGTATCAGATTTCTGGCGCAGTGAGGAGAGAAATGAATTATTTACATCACCTCTACCCTGGCCTTGTATCAGTAGAGAAATAAGAGACACAGAGAGAGAGAGAGAGAGAGAGACACAGAGAGAGAGAGAGAGAGAGAGAGAGAGAGAGAGAGAGAGAAATGAAAGAGCTATTTGAACTAAAATAGAAAGGCTTGAATGATCCAACAGTCTCTCTCACCCTTTCTCTCTCTCCCTATCTATGTGTGATTCAGGTTGAAGTACTGCATGACGTTATAGCATGCATGCCTAACACACACTGACTGTTGCCATGGCTACGGATCCTTGCCCAAGTCCCTGAAGCCAGGAGTTGGATTCACCAGTTATAATGATTGAATACAGAAGGCATTACACCTATGCTCCAGTAACCACCATTTTGCATATATATATATATATATAAAACCAACTCAAGACTTCTTCATAACAATATGACAAACACTGAATGCAGAAAACAAAGGGAGAGGACAGAGAGGCGAAAGAACGAAAGAAAGATGCATTTTCTAAGATCTGTATTTAGCACTTCAATTGAACCTAATAAGAACTTATGAAACTTGCTTCCAAAGTGTGTGTGTGCACTTACCAGTCAAACTTAAGTACTTTCCCTCTTGCTGTATTTAGGCTTCCTGACTATAAATGCCTGTTTTGCTTTGAAAAACTCTTGGCTTTCTTGAAATTTCTTGAATAAAGCCACACAGAGGAAGAGAGTCATACAGCGATAGAGGAAGGGAGGCCCAGAGGAAGAGGAAGATATTGGGACGGTAAGGAAGGAAATGTGAGCAAGACTGGCCATTTACACATTACAGAGCATGTTGTTGATCATCTGTAAAAGTTTGATCCACAGCACAATTTGTTGAAGTTTATTTGGCAAGAACAGATGAGATTTTTGAAGACTTAAAAAGTTTATGCGAGAGGTCAACAAAGAAGGATTACTTCAAGAGCAATGCGTGTAACCATATGCAAGGTTGCAAAGGAACCAGGAACCCAGGGTGACTTCTAAGCAACTAAAGGCCTATCTACCTATGGGTATACCTATATCTACCTATGAGTCATATTTATTAAAACACCCACAAACCTGCAAGTGCTACTGTAGGTGCTCACTACTGCTCTCTGTTGATATAGACATATTCAAATAGACTGCTGGTCGTAATTAAAGCAAATATAGTAATGTTTATAACTTTAACAAATATAGTACTATGCAGAATTTTTAGGCCATTGTATTGCCATTTAGCAATAAAATGACAATATATAATTATTTATCTTTAGTAGAATACAACCAAAATACAAATAATGTTTGTGTGAAGTATAAAAACAGGAGAACAATATGTAAAAAACAGCTTCTGTAGCTGTAGTTTTTTCCAGTTGTATTTAGTGTGACCTCCACTTAGACTTCATCAGGGTGCCAAGTTGACCCACCTACAGCCTGAAGACGCTTGATCAGGAATTGTCCCTTTGGAAGGGTAGCATCCAAGTAAGCACATGTATGCCCAACAATATTACCAAGCCTGCCAAAACACACTGGCAGTAATGGAGCATGGACAGGATCAGATGAAGTTCTTTTGGGATCCTCTGCCACTCTTGCTCCAGGGCAACTTCCAGCTCAAGAGGTGTTGTGGGAGGCATTGGACGGTTTGCCAGGTGTCTTCGTGGTACATCCCAAGCATGTTCGATGGGATTCAGGTCTGGAAATCATTAAGTCATCATTAAATCGTTAAATCATTAATCAGTCTATGTGGTCCATTCTGACCTCCTGAAATATGTTGCTGATGAGATGCACAGAGTTTGGCCTTGCATTATCGTCCACCTCATCTCGGTATCGGACAGCAGTCAGCAATCCATTTCAGGACATAACATGGAGCTTGGTGCGACCACCAAAGCCCAAACCATGATTTCACCACCACCAAAGGAGTGCCTTTCCTACCTGAAAGGAACTGTGTTGCTCATTCCCACCAGATCAGGACACAATGATTGTCAGATAGCAAACTGAACCATGACTGTTGACCCCTCATCATAGGTCCAATGACGATGCTCATCCGCCCACCTTCTATGGGTTCTACAGTGTTCAGCAAATAACGGAATGCATACCATTGGTCGCCAGGCATGCAGTCCAACTCGATGGAGCCGAATTGGGTCTGGGTGCATAGCTGTTGTCCAGTGGCAGCAACTAACTGTCCTCGCAACTCTGTTGCATTGCTACGCCTGCTCCTTCTTGCCAACAAGGTCAAGTAGCGATCATATCTTGCTGTTGTGCCAGATGGGCAACCCTGCCCTAGTCTGTTTTGTACTGTCTCTTGAAAGCAATTCCACAGTATGTTAATCATGCTTTGGGATGTTTCAAGTGCCGTTACCACTGTGGTCAGTGTTTTACCAACTTTAAGACGTCTTATGACTCTAAGCTTCACATTCAGCCAAATCATGTTGCAAAGGCATTGCAAGGTCTGAGAATTTGCAGGATGTGCACTTTCAAGATCAGGGAACGTTCAGATACATCAGCGCTTTCAACCTTTTATATAGTGCATTTTCCCAATAAAATAAAATGTTTTGCATCTCATTTGCATTATAGAACAACTTTCTGATGTTCTTGTTTAATAAAAAACGTAGTTTTAGGAATAGGGTGTGTACGTATAGGTATGTATACATATATATGCGTTAAGAAGAACTGACCTCACGTATAAAGATAAAAATAGACTTTAAAGCACCTTGATAGATTAGAAAAGTACAAGCATAAGAAAAGAAAAGCTCTACATTACATCAGGGTTCTGTCACAAGTCCTGGTTGTGTACAGTTAAATTAGATACATTTATCCAGAGCAGCTTACAACCTGGGCAAATGATCACAGGATTGATGATGCAAGTAATCGTACATGCACTTTTAGTAACTGACATATTCGTTACCAGTTAGACAACAGGCTAACGCTACAAATAAGAATGACAGACTAACAAGCAAGTTCCCTGCTTGCCACTAATGCCACATACTGTATAATGACAGTAATTACTATGAGCTTGAAGATATAATTGACAAAATATATACAAACATCAGAAACATACATAAAAACTTCAGGGTATAGGAGAAGAAGTATCTTAGCTATTGTTTGAAGATGTTCTTGGCTTGTACAGGAAGCTTATTACACAAAGAGCATGGTTAGAAGTGTCTCCCAGATGACTTGTCATTGAAGACCTGAATTAGCATGCAGGTGGGTTGTTCTGAATAAGAGACTGAAGGTAACTTGGAACCAAACTCTTTGAGGTCTGGAAGGCTATAATGCAAGTATTAAATTAGATTCTGGCTCCAACCAGTAAAGTGATCCAAATCAAGAAGATACATGAGAAAAGGTACATCGTAGGTGAACCAGAGGGGCAGCAGCATTGTGAATGCTTAGTATTGGAGCAATGGAACTTGAAGGCCAGCAGAAAAAAAAACATTGCAGTAATCAGAGTCTGGTTGGTGATTATTTTCCTATAAAGTGTGCCTTTTTTCTCAACCTTCTACCCTACTCTCCTAAAAAGTAGGCAATAAAGAAATGCTTTGCCAAATTTGATGGAGAACTTTGTTGGCAAAGAAAGAGACCTAACATTTCACACCTTTGAACGCCTGGAACAGGCTCATTGGCCATTGTTATTACCATTGGTAAAATCATCCCAGAAATTACTGGATGAACAGAGCAACATTGCACGATTCTGTAACTGCACGATACGATCATCACGTTAAAAACCGAGCCTGGAGTTCAAACCCAGGTCCCTTAGTAACTGTTAACCCTAGCAGCTGGCCCTTTTCTCCAAGCCAGTTAAAAACAAAACTACGCTAAACTAAATATTGTGATACATTAATGTAAATCATATTAATGGTTTCAAGTACTGTAACATGGAATTTTCCCATACAGTATACCTCTAAAGACGTAACCCATATTCAACCACTACTGTGAGCTAACTAATCTGCTAGTGCTGCTGGATTCTTATGTGTTCTGTAGTTGGACCTTACAGATCACACACAACCAATATTTTCATTAATAATGAAGGCAGCAATTATGCCATGTCACACTTAGCCTGCCGAGCCATCTGCTCCCAGACCTGAGTAACAGACGTGTCACTATAAACTGGCCGTCTCGTTGGCTATGTCTGTCTCTTCCCCTGTTATCTCTGTCCTGCACCTGTTAAACTCAAATTCACACTCTCTTCCCTGTATCATACATGCAAAATCAGACGCACCTGCAGGGTCCATGACCTCCTCGATGACAGGAGGAAGACGCAGTCCGCAGTCCATGGTTGTCGTAGCAACGTGAAGGGGGATGGGGGATCAGAAATGTCCACACACGACACGTGAAGTAACAAAATGCAGAGAGCAGAGACCGAGCTGAAGAAAACAGACAATGCCTCACTGGGAACCTTAGGCTCCACACACAGTGTGCTGCAATGATTGCTTCATCCTGAGAGATTCACATACATAGACACAAACACACAGATAAACAGAGAGATAGTACAGCTCTCCATGTGTTGGTATGATTGACTTGATATTTGTGACTTAGTTCCCCCTTCACCTCCTGTCCATCCTGTCCTTCTCAAACTACATATCCCAAACAATGCACTGCATCTATGACAGCTTGTCTTTGGTAAAGCCTTGTGTGTTTCCTCCACACACACATACACAAGAAGCTTTTTAATACTCACCTTTAATGAGATCTGTCTGCAGCTCAGGACGCTGACAGCTAATACTCCTTCAGCTTGGTGCTCATTACCGCTGCTGTTTCCAGTATCCCGCACTGCTCTCTCACTCACATGCACCCCCCTCTCTCCCGTTCTCTCTCACTCTCTCCCTCCCTCACTCACTCAGTCTCTCTCTACTCAACTCATTTGTTCCCCATTCCTCCTTGCTAAATTCCTGGGTGAAATATAAAGGTTTGAAAAACATCTAAATTTAAGCCCCAGCGGTTACCGAAACTTTGATTTTTGACTCAAATTTTCTCCCTAAGTCAAGTAGCTTCAGGCTGTACTTCACTTTTTCAAACTTGTCTCATCAGATACTCCCAATGGAGTAGCTTCAGGCTGTTCAAATTGTATCATTCTATCACGCTTCAATTGTGAGATATAACGGTTTGAAAAACACCTACATTTAAGGTGTGCCGGTTACTAAAACTGATTTTAGGCCCAAAATGGACCTCCTCAAATTATTTCCAAAATCATTCCATCGGATACTCCCAGTCAACTAGCTTCAGGCTGTGCAAATTTTATCGTTCTATCACTCTCTGAGATGAAAGATTGTTTTGAAAGAAGTTTGAAAAGCACCTAAATTTAAGGTTAATTTAATATAGTAAATAGTAAATTTAAATTTATTGCCTGTCAGCCCGTATACCTGATTAACAAGATCTATTTTCCTGCGTATAACTCCTGCTGTCTGTAAGGAACAGACATGTCACCTGGTACCCTGCAATACCCTGAAATAACCCCCACTAATTTAAAGATAACTCCTCTAACTTCATCACTGATTCTGATTTCAGTTCAAATTAGCCATTATATTCCATATTACTCATCTTAGCACAGAAGTCAGATTTCGCAGATATTGCAGTGTTTCTATTTCTCCTGACATAATGCATCTCATTTAAACCAAAAAGTTCTATTTTGGTCTCACCCACCCACAAAACATCCAGTAGGAAAGCCAGCAGTCCATGTGATTATCAGCAAACTGCAGATAGGAAGCAATGCTGATACTGAAGTTTTGTAACCTTTTCCTGCATGATGAGCAACAACCCCTAATTTTCTGGTTTCATCAGAAATCCGCATGTGTTGTGAAGGTGAGACTTTGATAGATCAATGTTCATTAAACGTAACAGGGCTCCCACTCACACTTCATTGCCATTTACCTGATTGAAAACACTCAACTCAAATTTCTTACTTTCGAATTAACTCCTAGGCCTAGAAGTCCATATACTTTTGTCACTCACATATGTAATATTGCACCAGTTTTCTTGATAAATAAATGAACAAAATGAAATAAGACAATGCCAAAGCCATACCATTCCATGATACAATACAGATCCTAATTACAAATGTCTCAATATGCATACATACAGCATTCAAGAGCAGCCACAGTCATTTCAGGCCAACACACAATATGCAGCAGTGAGATATAGAGCGCTAATCTTCTTTCTGTTTCAAACAGCTTTCATCACAATCACTGCCCACAATTTCCATTCAGGTGCCCTACATTCCATGGGTACAAACAAAGCTACTGCCAGTCCCCAGCTACGCACAACCAATATGCCATGTGTACTGGCGACACATGTCAAGGTCACCATGTTACATTTAGTTAAGATGACAATGGCTAGAAGTCATGTCAGGAATAAAAATTAAAATCTGAAAAAAAAATGGAGAAGATGGTGTCATACGCCCAACCAAACCATGTGCACTCGGTGGGTAGCACCGCAGCCTCACAGCAAAAAGGTCTTGGGTTCAACCCCAGGTCTGGGTCCTTTCTGTGTGGAGTCTGCATGTCTGTGTAGGTTTACTCCAGTTTCCTCCTACAGTCCAAAGGCATGAGTGGTAGGTTGATTACTTTAAACTGCCCACGTCAGTGACCTCAAAGACTATTATGTGTCTTGCTCTTGAAGCTTTCTTTGTTGTCGACCACTCATGGGGACAGGATCATAGAGACCTGGTTATTTCAGCAAGACAATACCAAGCCCCATTCTGCACGTGTTACAACAATGTGGCTTTGTAGTAAAAAATTGTGGGTACTAGACTGTCCTGTCTGTAGTCCAGACCTGTCTCCTATTGAAAATGTGTGGCGCTTTAAACACAAGGTAACGGTGATGTAACACAGTGGTAAACATGCCCCCATCCCATCTCTTTTGAACCGTGCTGCAGGTGTCAAATTCCAAATGAGTGAATTTTTGTAAAAGTTTATCCATTTGAACCTTAAATGTATTTGTAGTATATTTAATTGAATATCAGGTGAAAATGATTCGCAAATCATTGCATTCTGTTTTTATTTACGTTTTACACATGGACCCAACTTCATTAGGGTTGTACTATACACCCATTTTAGTTTGTGGAAAAAAAAATCTAAATAGTTTAAACATACATCTGTGTATTTCTACAGTAGTAGGAAGATTTCTAAAGAGTCAACTGTTTCTGGTTTGAGTAGGACAGAAGCAAAGTGCAATATTTTCCAATAGTGAGTTATTACTCAACTATGTACATACGTATATGTATGTATATATTTCAAAATCACAATTTATCTGATTCAAAAACAATAAACTGAAACAATTCTAGTCACATGAAATTACATTCAAAGAGAAGCTGCTGACATCCTGCAACCAGACCATGAGCCAAGAGTCAGCTTTGGCAGAACTTTATGTGCATTGATGACAAAATTATGTAATTGATGGCTACATGGCAACCATTTTCCTTGTTCATTGTAAGAGAAAAAATGATGAATGTGCATTTGCTTCGGTGCATTGTTTATTTATGCCATCACTATCTACGTGGATGTTAAAGTACAGTACTATTGCTCCTTTTATCTCCATGTTGCTGGATTTATGGGTCACCCTTTAGTTACACAATGACTATACATCTGGAAAATAATGCTTAACATCTTAACAAGATTTTAATGACTTTATTACAAAGAGAAAACATACATTTTAAATGTACACACACATTATTTCTGCTTAATATGGATGTGTGTATTAGTGCACAGCACTGGCAGAAATGATCGTTTGATTGTCTGCGATACTGATATGCTCTCTTGTTACTCGATGAACAATAAGAAAAGAAAAGTATGTCTACACATTTACAAGATCGCCATCACATTTAAACAGCTATGAGCAGACGGCAGAGCAATTAGACAAGGATTGAGGATAACGTACAATCATGAGAGAGCCAATGAACATGACAGCTTTTGTTAATTTGATGGAGGTGGTGGTGGAGGGTAAAATAGAGGTCCTGGGTAGGGGCCAGGATGCCAGGGGCCTATGCCCATGTGAGGAGGGGGTGGTCTAGGGTAATTTGGGAACCCAAAATTTTGAAACGGAGGGTGAAAAGGGCCGGATGGAGGGAACGGAAAGTTTGGTTGAAAATGGGGATTGGCATGATAATTGGTGTGGAAGTCGCTCTGGTGTGCAGCCCGGCCACGTGCAGAGCTCCAGTTCTGACGGGGTTTTCTTCTTGGTGGCTTCTGGTGAGGTGGTTTACAGGCAGATGATTCGCTGTCTGATAAGGGAATGCACAGACGTACTTAATTCTCTCCAGAATCTCCATACAAATACAGTCAAACTCCATCATACAAATACGCAGATAATAGGACCACTAGATCCATTATTTCTTAGGGAAAATAAAATGAAACCTGTGAAATTGGTTTAATATTGACAAAGAATCAGTTAATGAGTGCTTTGCATTCTTTTATAATTGTTTATGTAGAATTGCTTTTGTTATTTATACACAAACAATCTTATATCTGGTTACTTCTCTGTAAAACTTGCTGGTGCAGTGTATGTAATTAGTACAATCCCACATCAGAAAAGTTCTGACGATATGGAAAATGGGTGAGACAGACAAACGCACAAAAAGAACAGTGTGTCTTATGTTTACTGACTTTTATTTAATTGCAATCTCATCATACTGTCTGTAATTAATGTTTATTGTCATTGTCCATCTGTACTGTGAAGAGTCGTTCAATCAACCTTGCAGCATTTGGTTGAATCAGAGCAGAAAGTAAATCCCTGTAAATGTTTGTCACATCTTCAATAAACGCTAGTGACCCAGTGCCAGTGGAAGCCATGCACACCCATGCCATCAAACTGCCTCCACCATGTTTTACAGAGGATGTAGTATGCTTTGGATCATAAGATCTTAGCTTCATCTGTCCAAAGAATGCTATTCTAGAACTTGGCTGGCTTTTTTAGATGTTTTTTAGAAGTCTAAAGTGGCCTTGTGGTGAACCCTCTGTATTTGCTCTCATGATGTCTTTACTTTATCAAATTTCGATACTGATACACCTACTTCCTGCTGGAGAGTGTTCTTCACTTTGTTGGGCACTGTGAAAGGGTTCTTTTTCATTATGGATTTCCATAAATGTATAAGCTTTTTGATTTGCTGAGGTCACCAGTCCACTCTTTTTCCCCAGAATGTACCAAACTGTTGATTTAGCTACTTTCTGCTATCTCTCTGATGGAATACTTTTTTTTAGCCTTATGATGGTCAGTTTCACTTCCAATGAGAGCTCCATTGACTGCATATTATGGGTTAAACGCAACAGACTTTTTAACCTGCTTAACTGATGATGGATTAACGAGGGAATAGCTCATGCAGCCCATGAAATAACTTTTGAGATAGTTGTCCTTTGTTCCCTTGAAAAATGGCAGCTACATATTAAAGACCTGTAATTCATAAACCATTCCTTCAATTAGGATGGGAATACACTCATGTTAAAGCTGAGATTCTGCACTGATTAAGCCCATATTTGTTATATATGCTTTGGTAAACAGCTAAAATGCCAAAACTTGTGTCACTGTCCAAATATTTCTGGACCGAACTGTACATGTAAGAAACACTGTTTTGTTTTTTTGTATTTGCATTTTCCATACTGTCTGAACGTTTTCTGGTTTGTTGTTATATAATTCTAAAAATAGAAAAAAAAAGAAAGAGATGGAAGCTACAGGTAAATGCAATTGTATATCAGTTACATATCACTGATACTCACTGACTTGGTGCAGGATTTGATTTTTAGACTTTTAGGCTTTATCAGCTGCTTATTGATTAATTTGTGTTAGTGGTTTGAATAGCAAGGACGGGAATAAAATTACCTCAGTTTCAGTGTTTAACAAAATTAATATTATTTGGGTAATGGGAATAATATTATGGGTGAATGTAAAAATGATATTTTTAAACAATGTTTGAAGAAGGGAATCAGACAACACTCCAGAGACAGTGTGCTATTTCGAATAAGGCACAATGGTACAATGAAATGTTGGACGTTGTCTCACCAGAGTCTGAGTCCTCTTGATTCTTCTGCTGTTGTCTCCTCTGCTGCTTCAGCTTCTGCTTAGCCTGCCTCTCCAACTCATCATCACTGAAATCCAGGGCCTGCACAAATACACAGCTATCAATGTAAATAAACAATGCCAGCACACTTCTTAGACAGCAAATTAAATTAGCTTCTCACACTCTAGGAGAGACACAAACTCAGTAATTAGTGTGATTTAAATTATTTCCGACTCGATCAGTAGAAAATGATGTAGATACTTGTTATTACAAGTATATTGAAAATCCATATTATTGAAAAAAAGAAGCACAGTAGTTCTTTACAAGTAAAACAGGGTAATTGCAACATACACACTCTACAAACTTCTCAAGTTCCTGAAGATTTGTTACTCAGCATACATCCTCCACTAGTTATTCAAGTTTTTTGCTTTAAGTGATATTTTGGAACATGTAGATTTCCTGTGTTGTCAGACAGCTTTTTCCTGGCCAGAGTGGTGGCATATTGGCATTCAAGTCTAATTCATTATTGTAGTGTACATTAAAAAAAACGATAATATGTACCTCTGGTGGAGGCTCTTGGTCATTTCTCCAAGAGGCATCGGATCCTTTTGAGCTAAAAAAAAAAAGGTAAAAAAAAGCACAGATTAAAATATATTCAAGTGTATTTTTAATACACTGTAATGGTCTCAGAATATAGTTACCACTGCTTGATCTGTTCAACAAAGATGTAGTCAGTAAAATCTTTTATTTTTGGGGCAAAGAAAACAGGATCCCTTATTTTGAGTTCTCTCTGTTCTATGTCCTCTTGAGAATTGAACCTCAAGATGTAGTAAGGCTGGCAGACTGGACCAAAAACTTCAAAGACCTAAAGAAAAGAAAACAACAGCAAAGTTGGGTTAACAAACAGTGTTTAATCAAATGTGCTTTTAGTATTGTATTTTCTGTTTTTTAAGAAGACTTTTAACCTAGAACAAAGCTTGTTGGCGCAACATTTGTTGAAACACATACCTTGCCAATAGAAAGCCTGCTTTTGCTGAATAAGACACTGTCTTCATTTAGGGGTGAAATGTCTTTCTTTGACTCAACAATAACTAGAACATAGCAAAAACAACTGGCTTAAACCTTCTTAGCAAAATTTCATAATAAAACATGAACGCAAGCTCATTAGCCAAGACAGTGCAGCCATCTACGGCAATTGTAGCACCAGTTTTATCTCGTATTTGTGTTTTGTGAATTTGGTAACAATACCTAGTTGATCTACAATGCTTGAAATGATGCCAGCAGGTTCAATCACTACCTCTTCCGGAAGGCTTATGGACAGGCTTTCCACTGCAGGAAGGTCCTCCATACAACAGAAAGACATCAGTTCAAAAACAGCGTAAGTAGCTCAGCACCAGTAATCATTTCATTAATTCAGTTTTATACAGTATTAATCTAATTCAGGGTTGTGGAAAACCTAACCTTCTACGTTATATGAAATTATGTGT
>JAUZST010007571.1:0-39408 GCA_034779995.1 Parotocinclus haroldoi | reverse complement strand
CACACACACACACACACACACACACACACACACACACACACACACACACACACACACACACACACACACACTCAGAGTTTTGTTTCTTGATCTTTCTATCATTGTGGGGAATTTCCATTGGCATAATGATTATTGTAGTTAATTAATGCTACATATGCACATAAACATAACTTTAATAACTTTAAAACTACAGAAAACCCTTTAGAAAGGTATGTTTTTGCCAAAAATAAATAAAACAATAAATGTCCCTCGTTGGAACTTTCTGTTCTTTAGGACATTTGGTCCCCATGGCCCACCATCCAACACACACACACACAAACACACACAGAGTTGTGTCCATTCAACACAAACGGAAGCATAATTTTTCTTTTTATAACCAAAGTTCTGAGCTATACATTTTTATTAGTTGGGGAGTTGCTAATGTCCATGTATTACATTTGAAGTATATAAGATGCAAACCCACTTTTAAGCACTATCATGTAGTTAAAAAAGAAAAGTCTAGTTTTGGTTTATTTGATGAATATGTACTTTTTGTTGATCAGTAAATTACAGTAAGTGTGATAGAGGTGAAAATTTTCTAAAACGGGATACATAAAAATGAGTTAGTGAATGTTTGTTCCCTCTTAAATAGAATCTGGATGGCATTGTGGTTCATTTTATCCAGTCTTGACAGTCTCTTACAGTTTGGCTAAGGTAACCTTTTTGAAGAGAGTTCAGGTTTCCAGAAGTCCCTATAAGGTAATAACCGTGTATCCAGGAATGCTGAAATAAACTAAAGCTTTTGGCACATCTGATGTGTAGTATATTACATTTCCTCTGTTTATTGTGGAGATTGGTTACAGGTTCTTCATTTATGCCTGTTAATACCATTTGTCCACAGCAATGTCCTAAAATGGTCCTATTGTTGAAAGCTAGAAATTCAAACCCATCCAGAAACTTACAAACATTAAAACCTCTGCCTGTAGAGATTCTGTGTTAGATTTATACAGGCAGGCTTTGGATACTGAGGGTATTAAAAACCACAGAAACCACATGCGTTCGTTCATGAAAATTCACCTTCGAATATTGTAATGCTATTCTGTTCTGTCACAGAATGCTTTTTCCAGTGTGTTCCATATGGACTATGAAGAGCTAGCTGGATCTGTGGAGTTCTCTAAGAGGTAAAAAAAAGAACATGGGATGCATTATGACAATGGACATATAATGACAATGTACCCATCATTATAAATGAGAAATGTTTCTTAAATAAATTGAGAAAAGGTATACAAGGAATAATAAATAACTAAACTAGAGCTTGCTTTAAATACAGTCTTTATCACTCGAAAGACACAGCAAATAAAAATAGAGTAGCAGGATATTGAGTAATACTATCATGTCACAGTTATTCAACTTACACTGCTCACAGAAATAGGGAATATTTCATTTTGAAGTGTCCCTTATAATAATATAATCTCAGTTTATGCCAGCTGTGTGTATGTTTTTATAGTTATTTTAGTGTGTTTCACTGGTTTCCATTAATATGAGAGTCAATAAAGAGTACTACTTCTGTGTACTTTCGTAGTATGTGTATTTATAATGAAATATGAGATATTGTGAGCCATTTAAATAGATTAAGTTTTGATAAGTGCATAATGATATAAATGTACAATTTTTGCTTCTCAGGGACAGTGATGTAAGCAAGATTAACTACATGTATGCCCAGTATGTAAAGAACACTATGGAGCCACTGAACATTTCAGATGTAACAAATGACCAGAGATTTCCTTGGACTGTGAGTAACAATATAAAAAATCAATCTAGAACTCATACCTAAAACATTTTTGAATAAGATTTCCTATCGAGAAAGATAATGCAATATTTATGTAAAGAGAAGCTCTAAAGTGTTGTTTAAATAAAAAAATATATATTTGTTTTATTTTCTCTGAATGGCTGTTGGTACCGTACATCCAGAGCGAGAACCCAAACTCACTAAACTACCATGTAAAAAGTTTGCTGTGCACACCAATCAGGAATGGCAAAAAGGATAAAGTCATAGGTAAATCTTGTTTCATTCATATGTGTATTTGTATTTCATGTTAATTTGTGAAGTTGCTATAATGTTCACTGCTCACAAAAATTGGGAGATATTTAAAAAATGAAATATCCCATAATTAAATATCCCCTAATATTTGTGAGCAGTGTGTAATGTATGTAATTCTCATGTTTACTATACTCCAAAAATAACAGAAATATCATTTAAGAATTATTCCTCGACAATGACCTCATTGTCTGATCATCTCTGATGCTCTAGCCAGTTTAAATACAAAACTTACATTGACACGTCATTATCCCAGTCAGAACTTCATTCTGTAGGAGAGAACTCACTATCAGCTTTAGTTTATTCTCAGTTTCTTATGATTTCACATATCATAAAACCAGCTAATTTAGCAGATGTTCCAACAAGTGATTGAGCCAACACATGAAAAAAATATTATTGCCCATAGACCCAGTCATTTGACATTTTTGATGGCCATTCCACCTGTTAACTGACATTGAATTAATGAATGCAATGACAATTTAATTGACTTCATAGATTAAAAAACTTATACAGATAAATTGTCAAATTAATGACAGACAGACACTTTTCAAATGTATTTAATCGAGTGTACCATATATATTACAGAATTAGTTTTATGATTGTTAATGATTGGACACTGAAATGTCTGACAGACTTTTTCTTAAATCAGCTACCTGGAAGATTTTTTATTCTTTATTTGTAAATACGATAATCAATTTATAATATATGAATAGTTGTGACTCTAAATATGCACTAGATTCACAGTGGGGACCAAAAGTATTAGACTGTTAGTTGAAATGCTTGATTAAATCTTAATTAAGGCTTTGTAAAAAAAAAAAAAAAAAAAAGCAAGCTATTTAAAGAAAAAAAGGGAAAGCTGACTGCCAACCCCACACACACACCCGACATAAACTCAAGCATTTATGGAGATGCATGCAAGCAGAGAACGCATGCTGTTAGGAATATTGTGAAATCATGCTGGCATATCATTTATCTTCAGATTTCAGTCCATGAGAGCTTGAGTGAATTACAGCAAGAGAGGAAACATGCCACATACTAAAAATGTGTCACTGCTCTTTGGAGTTCTACTATTACAGACTATAGTCAATCTGTTTCTCTACGTAATTAGTGTTAGTTCTTTATACTTTGTTCTCTAATGGTCAATACTCCTAAAGGACCACCATAGATGTGGTATTATTTGGGTGGTTGATCATTCCAAGCACTGCAGTGACATGGGTAATTGTTTGGCTAGGTCTGAGAACTTCTGGTCCCAACTGTGTATCTTACCTTATCTGAGTTATTCTGTATTATGCTTATGACCTGATCTTTATTCATACATGTTAGCAGACTTGTTAAATGATAATAGCTGTAATTTATAGCATAAATGTATATGTAATCTATTTTTCGTATTAAGGTGTTTGTCAGTTGGTCAACAAGATGGATGAATCAACAGGTGAGGTAAAGGCCTTTAATCGTAATGATGATCAGTTTTTAGAGGCCTTTGCCATCTTTTGTGGACTGGGTATACAGAACACTCAGATGTATGAGACTGTGGAAAGAGCCATGGCCAAGCAGGAGGTCACACTTGAGGTCAGTACAATTATAATATAGCAGGAAAAACAGTTCAAATGTTTGGTAAACATGAGTAATTTAATCTAATTTAGTAAACAGTTAAAGAAATAGGAAAATGGTTGTGAGAAACCCATTTTGCGAATTAGCTAAATTTCATACAAAAAATAAATCGAATTGAAGTAAATTAGGTCTGAGACAAAAAAGACCTCTAATCAAGAAATAATTAAACAAAATGTGCCACAGTTATTGTGTTAAATGCACACTCTTGCATTTAATATTTTCTACAACCTCCCTTTACCAGTAAAACTGAACTTCTCCCATAACAGTCTTCTGTTATAACAGCTGATAAGGTTGGAGAATATAGAGCAGGGAATTTAGTTTATTTCTCATTACAGAATCACTTCAGTCAATTAAGGATACCATGTACCATCATTAGGGTCCCTAGAGCCTTTAGAGGAAAACAGCAACAGAAAAGCAGTGACTTTTCACCTCAGTAGCATTTAGCAAACTTAACAATGTTAACAATTGTGGTTACTTGATGAGATGTGTTTATGTGTTTTCTTGGAGCAGTTGTAGAACCACAAATTAGTAAAAGTTGGGACAGTATGGGAAAAGTTTACTTTACTTCAGCTTTCATTTAATTGCAGACGGTATGAACATAATATATTTTACATTTTAATATGAACCACATTGGGACACAGTCGTTTTGAACGTGCTATATAACATCAAATGTTTATTAAACCTTTATTGTGCGATATACACGTGTAGCGAACGTACAAACAAGAACTACTGTTGCTTACGAACTTTGTTCATTGAAAATAAATTTGCAACCAAGTTTTTCTAAACGATCTACAACACAATGTATAGATACTCAGCATGGGAAGCATAATACTGTAAAAAAACAAGTTCTTACTCAATTCCAGTCAACGTTTAAAGAACTTATCCAGTGTGATCTGACTCATTCTCTTGACGGACTGCACTTGAACAAAATCAAGAAAGTGGTGGGCGTTTTCACCTCCAGCTGCTTTTGCTCTTGTCAACACAACTTTTCAGATTACCTGACCTTTGATAAAAGCATAAATTCTACTGGAGATCCCAAAAATCCTCCCATCAATCGCTGATCCGCTTTCCATCCGCTAGGTGACGACTTGTGGCTTATTTTTCTTTTTCGCTACTCATGTTCCTTGGTCCCAAACAATGATGTAACTTAAAACAGGTAATGTCAACGGGTCATTGTAATCCTGATCTGGTACAAAAGCAGCATCCCGGAAAGGCTGAGTCTTGTATGAGCAAAGATGGCCTGAGGAAAACCACATATGCAAGAGATTACATTTAAAACCTTTGTCAACCTTTGTCAAGCACTATAATACATTCGCAATATGGAGTTACAGTCACAATTGCCACTTAAAACTTTATTGGAAATGTGTATTGTGTTCTGATGAATCAGTATTCCAGGTCATTTTAGGAAAAATGGACATGGTGTGCTCTGGACCAACAAGAAAAAATGCCATTCAAACTGTTATCATCAGCAAGTCCAAAAGATTGGATGCATCTAAGGTTCATATTGTCAATGTATGTATTATCAGTGTAATGTAAAGTAAATGGAAGAAGCACTGTGTTTTAAATGCATTTTCCATACTGTCACAACTTTTTTAAAGGCTTAATGACTAAAATATACCAATATTTATTTAATTCTCCAACAATGACAATCACTGGAGTTTTTTGCTTGTCTTATTATCTCCGTCACAGTATGTGGTGATAAACTTGGGTTCCCACCAGGCTAGTTTTTTACAGTTCCAGGCATGTAACATTTGTTATAGTCATGTCTTTAGCTTCAAAGGTTAACACACACTGTGTTTTCTTGTCTTTGCCATGTTGAAGAACGACTTTAGAGAATTTGACCCGTGTCACCGCATCTATATACACACACATTGGCGACTGACCTTATTATGTACAGATGTTCAACTATTCATTAATGTAAATGCTCATTAATTAGTAACTAATTACATTTAGGCATGTAGACATGGTTAAGACTCCCTTCTGAATTGCAAGGTTTTGGTGCTAGATGGGCTGGTCTGGGTACTTCAGAAATTGCAGATCTCATGGGATTTTCATACATAACCATCTCTAGGGAGAATGCTCCAAAAAATACAATATCCAGTGAGTAGCAGTTGCCCTTGCAATACTAGCCAGATAATGACCAACCTAAGATGCCTAAACAAACGCTTCATTTCACAGAGGTGGGCGCATACTCCTGATGCTTTTTAGTCAGACTTTTTTCACACAAACCCATTCATATTCATTTCACTTCAGACCCAATTTCTCAGTCTTATCGCTCGCTATTCTCCTCCTCTGATCTCTCCATCTGGTGTTGTCACAGTCAGAGGTGACCCGTTGACAAGAACACTTCTGCAGCTGACAGAATGGTAGAGTTTGGCTTTAAACCTTCTTCTTTCAGCACAATTCTAAACACCCCAACCCTCAATGGTGTTTCTGCATTTCAAATGATCCCCATGACACCAGACCAGATTCAAATAATTAAATGGTTAAACCTCATGAGACAGGTAAAACTGGCATGGGACATTTTGATTGGTCGTACCGCCTGCTTGTTTTTTGTAAAGTTGGTTGTTGTGCTTCATCAGGTGCATGCACGTTCTCTACCATCTCACAACTACATGATACAATATGAAATGAACAACTGTTACCTCATATTCAACCACTGAATAAAGCGAATGTGGGATTGTAAGTAGAGGTACGAGGCCGTCTGCTTTTACGTCTTTTCCAATTATCTTTCAGTATTAAGTGGTTCAGATAGCTGGTTTGGGGATTAAAATACCCCAAAGGATATGACGTATCAAATCAAGCTTTCTCCATTCATTCTGCATTTAATACCCCATAATGATACAATAAAAACAGAATTAGAAATAGAGATGTTCACTCTGGCTGGGCTCCAAAGATCTTGTGTGCACATGGTAGAACAACCATTACTGCAGCACTCCAGCAATCTGAGAGAGTTGCCAGACAGAAGCCATTCATCTGCATGTGCATGCCTTCATGTGTGTTTATGTTAGCACAAGGCCTCAACATAAAAATATGAAAAAAATGAAAGGGTCTGAAGACTTTCTGAATGTATTGTTTAAAGTACTTTTATATGAATAGAAAACAAAACATACTGAAAGACTAAATTAGACATGTATAGGTATATGCATGAAATAAATTGTCAGTTAAAAAAATGTAAATATTTTGCATATAATCAGTATGTATTTGTATATATGTGATTCCCAGGTTCTCTCTTATCACGCCTCTGCTGGAGAGGAGGAGACACGGGCGCTCGAGGTAACTGCGGTAAATTGCAATTTATTATTTTATCCTTTTTCAAAACCCGTGAAGCAGAGGGACAACAGCAGTTACAATGTTATGATTATGAATTTGCTGTATATGGTCATTCATTGTAAACAAAATGAAAGACTATTTTGTTGTGTAAGGTAACCTTTAATTCCCAGGCATGTAATTTTGAAGATCTCTGTTCTCACATAAGAAGTAGGACAATCACAGTTTTTCAGTTCCTCTTCTGTTTTGGGTCTTATTAGGCTGCAAATTATTTAGACAGTCAAGAGGCCCTTGGCACTCTGCTAGTCTCTTCAGTTCAACAACAGGAACAACAGAGCATCATGGGATTTTTGTGATGTTGCCAGAAATGTCAAACAGGATTAGATGTTGAAGGGAAATTTTGTTATGTGACATTAGCAAAGCTAGACTGAATAATTGATACCAATGTAGAAATGTTATTCTGAATTGTTCTGTTTTACATTAATTTAATCAACACAAAAAAGGATAGGGCTGTAAATTATTACTATCTGTTGCAGTGGAATACTTGAACAATTCTGTAGTGTATCTTAGGATTATTTATCATGAGGATGATAAAAAGTTATGAGAAGAGAAAGTGCAGAACAAAGAGTATTTATTATCATGAAAGACACTTTTATCATTTAGATAAACCACGCACTGATAAAAGATCTTATGCTGATTACAATTCACTGATGTTTAATGTCTGAAAGACACAGATATGTGATGTTTGAGATTGTTAATCTGTGTTTAACATAAAAACAAATTTTGCACAAATTATGGTAGCATTTTGTGGTAGCATTACAATCTCACTCAGCGTTTGTTTTACTGAGCTTGGAATAAAAGAGAACTACAGAGACCCAGTCCTAGTCTTAGCCTCTTTTGACCCTGAATTGAATTAAGCGGGTACAGAAACTGAATGTATGAATGATAAATAAGTATAAAACAATGTGTAATATATAATAATAAATAGATATATGTATGTGTGTGTGTATGCTGATATAGTTGTGTGCTTTGTTTCCCAAAAGGCAACCACTGTTCCCTCAGCTCAGTCTCTAAGGTTACTAGACTTCAGCTTCAGTGACTTTGAACTGTCAGATGCTGAGACTACCCAGGCCACAATTCGCATGTTTGTGGATCTCAAATTAGTGCAGAACTTTCAAATGAAGTACAAGGTACACACTCACTTTGCTCAGATAAAAAATGTTCATTGGAACCAAGATTCCAACCAAATAAATATACCAATTGTTTGGTTGTAATTAGGTAGGAATAAGCACATATTCTTCACGCCTTTTGTATGTCTGCATATTCCATGTATTGCCTATGCAGTTTCAGATTGTTATCAGAACACTTGTTTTTGAATATTCTGTAAGGATCAGAAAAGCTTCAGATATTTTATGTCTGACCAAAGCAAAGCTGATGCAGAAATACGTGTGATTGGCAGTCAACAGAAATAGAGAAGAGGCAGTGCTAACTTAAATAGTGCAGTCTAATCTAGAGAAGTCCTTAGAAATGAACTAAGATTGATTAAGACTGATTAAAAGTTGGTTGGTAAGACTGATTGAAGTATATGCATGCAATACATGCACTTAAACTGTTTTTAAATTATTGTATACTAACATGTAAAAAATAGTCATGTGCATGTGCTTGCAAGTACAAAAATTGAGTATACATTTAAAAAAGTATGCATTTAAAGAGTATACATTTAAAAAAGTAATCCAGTTACAAAATGTCTTTGTAAAAACAACCCATCTGGAACAACTATCCAGACAGACTTTTTTATTGAAGATATAATTGCGAGATGAAGTGGATGGCTGGGAGCATAGTTACAGTAAAATTGCTGTGTGCTTGGCCCTCTTGAACAAATTCCTTTTATGGCACTTGATGCCAGAAGTGTCAGCCCACAGATGGGGCACAAAGACAAGTTCTTTGTTGATTTCATAGCCAGTGCTTATGCTGAGAGTGTGAGTAAAAGCAGGAACTCTTTAACCGCCCTGGCACTCCAGATCAATCACACACAGCCCCACCAGCAGTGACCGACCACCTGCTATGAGCCATAGAAACAATGAATGAAGATTTTATGTTTAAATCCAACCATTTTTGTTACTATGAAAGACGTTTATGAAGGTGCAGATTTTTCAGCTAACACCCAAAATGTTTTGCTAGTTCTGTGTGCAATTTAATGTTGTCCGTTCGAATTACATTAAAACATTACTTCTTGCTTCAGCTTGTTATGAAAGCTGCAGGAAGAGATGAACCAGTAGGCCTGTTGATGCTCTTCATGTTAATCAGCATTCTGATTAAGGGGTGGTTA
This sequence comes from Parotocinclus haroldoi, assembly GCA_034779995.1. NCBI lineage: Eukaryota > Metazoa > Chordata > Actinopteri > Siluriformes > Loricariidae > Parotocinclus > Parotocinclus haroldoi. Next base: position 30,121 of record JAUZST010007571.1, on the reverse strand, counting down.
ATGCCAGTAAATGTCACAGCATCCAAAACACATCACCTAACTCCTAACCCCCTCTAACCAGGACACTTAATTAACGATTCATTAAATTAAAAAAAATATTCATAAAGTTTTTTTCTATTTCTGCCATGGAAAATGTATTGACTGCTGCCTAGCTCATGCTGAATAAAATGTTCTGTAAACCTGTAGTATAGCCTTGCTGTTACTCTGAGTTGTAAAATAAGGTAATGAGATTTTGTTGTTTTACAATTGAATTTTATGAGTCAGCAAATTGAATTAGCCTTTTGCCAATAAGGATATGCAGTTGATTAAAGATATGCTAATGTATCCTTTGGCTAACGTATTTACTTCTGATTACTTTCTGCCTCCGTTCTTGTGCATGTTTTGTATTAATTTTATTATGTTTTCAGAGCCTGTGTCAGTGGATCCTCAGTGTGAAGAAGAACTACAGGAAAAACGTGGCCTATCATAACTGGCGGCATGCCTTTAACACGTCCCAGTGCATGTTTGCCATACTGAAATCTGGAAGATTACAGGTCAGTGCACATATTTGGTAAACTTACCAAATGTCCCTTTGATGCTCCTACTGCACATCAGTCCTGTATGTCTATATGGTTAAGACTGTGGGTTAGGACACTAGGACATAATTAGGAGGTACTTACATTGTATTCATTGCGTGTTACAAACGCACAACAATTTACAATAAATGTTTGATATTTAGAAATATTTTGACATCTTCCTGTAATCTTAACTCTAAAGGTTCACCGTGTGTTTTTGTCTTAATCTTCAGTTTTATTAAATGATCGACAATAGCAAATTAAATAGAGTTTTTACAAGTCAGGATACATAGACCTGGGTAAACTTAATTTACATGAGACATGTAATCCTCAGGTTCATTTCAATATAAACAGGTTACTAAAACAATATATTAAACTCTTAAAGCTATCTTTATGTATAGTTAAAAGCATCTAATGTTCAGTCCAGCAGTGACACTGAAGTGTTTAAAGACTCCAGCAGCACTGCTGTGTCTGATCCACTCATGCCAGCACAACACACACTATCACAGTACCAACACTACATCAGCGTCATTGCTTTGCTGAGCTATCTTTATCCACCATGATCCACCACCCTGAAAATGACCAAACAGTACCTGATCTGTTGTGGTCCTGGTCAATAACTTACAAAGTATGTAATGAAACAGATGAGCTACAGTCTGTAATTGTAGAGCTACAAAGTGCTTCTATATGGCAAGTGGAAATGACAAAGAAAATGAATGCAGAACAAGGATGTGTGCCTAATAAGTGACTGGTGAGTGTATTCATATATTCATTTAAAATATATGGTTTGACTGGCAGTAGTTAATATTTATAGTTAAATGCACACTGGTGAAGCAGATGATATGCTTTGTTTTTTTACATACAAATTTATATAGGTGGAGATGCATCTTTGTCATTGAAACAGTGAAAGTGACAATGATATTGTTGCCAACCCTTAAATAAATAATTGTTCTGTGCTTAAACTAATAGACCAGTCTAAGCAACCTGGAGGTTTTAGCCCTGATGATTGCAACACTGTGTCACGATTTGGACCATAGAGGGGTTAACAACTCATTCATCAAGAGGTTTGCGTTATGTTTATTAGTGTCCATTTTCACAGAAAGCAGACAATGAAAGATAATAAAAAATATAGCACAATTTGCTCTCTAGTTTAACATTGAATAATAAAAAGAAATCATAGTAAGATTGTGCACAAACAGAAGTGAAGGAAACATTAACACTCCATTATGTAAATAGGAGTGACCACCCTCTGGCTCAGCTGTACTGCCATTCCATTATGGAGCATCATCACTTCGACCAGTGCCTCATGATCCTCAACAGTCCAGTAAGTAACACTTTATGCGCCCTGATTACTAGAAGGTGCAAAAATATTGTTCAGTAATGCAGAATTATTTTATATTAATACCTATTGGTAGTTTACACTTAGTATTTTGTCTTATGTTTTGCAGAGCAACTTAAAAGGAAGGCAGGTTATTAGATATTTAGCAACCTTATTCTTAAAAACTGCACATCTCTTCATCCTTTAATTTAAGAAGTAAATACAGATGTAATCATGCTTTGACATTATAGATTTACTGACGTAATCAGTCTGTCACCATTTTATTTTCTTTGTGAAAAGTGATTGCTCTTAAAGGGGTTTGTTTATTCATTGTGCATTGTTTTAAAACACCATTCATTTTAACATGTGTTGTCAAACCTCACTGGGGTGGCATTTTATGCTCGCCTTACAGCTCCAGGGCATCTGTTCGATCCTGACCTCAGACTCTGCCTGTGTGGTCTTGTCTTGCCTGTACGTCTTTCCTGTGTCTACATGGGTTTACTCTGGGTGCTCAAGTTTCCTCCTACATTCCAAAGACATGCTTGTTAGGTTAAAAGTGTGTGTAAAAAGTGTGTGTATGAGTGTGTGAGTGTATGTGCATCCTATGATGGATTGGAACCCTGTCTAGGACTGTTCCGGCCTTGTGCCCAGTGCTAGCTCTCCTGCTACATGGACTGGGATAAGTGAATAAGACAATGAATGAATGAACTAATTGATTAATTAATTAATAAAGAACCAGGCAATAGGTTCCTGCTATTCAAACCAATTTTCATGTGCATTTCATTATTGTATTACAAATATGTTTTTTCTTAAATGATTGTTCATAGCCCGGGTAAAGCACATTAATACAGTGGTTAAACTTTCTAGCCATGACTAAACATTTCCCTCTTCTGGCAACATATAGATAACTTTCTGAGTTATCTTTATGCTTTAACGTTCTTTATATATTTTGTCCTTTATTTCCTTCTCAGGGAAGTCAAATTCTAAGCAGTATTTCACTTGATGAGTATAAAACTACACTGAAGATGATTGAAAAGGCTATTCTGGCCACCGACCTGGCCCTCTACATGGAGTAGGTACCAGTTGTCAGTTACAACCATGACAATTATAGTTCTGTCAACTTTTGAAATCGTATAACTTGCTGTATAGTGCAGATTCCATGCCTAAAATATCTCGCATCATGTTTAGTAAACTCATCTAAATTTGCTTAAGTGGTTTTGGACCCTGTGTGGACACTAATAGAATAGACACATTAAGACCATGAAGGGATGCAAATGGTCACCAAGCAGTGAAACATAGCGGCACCTGTCGCGTTTAGGTCAAGAAGACCCAACCCATAAGAATACGTCCCACACCAGTACAGAACCACCACCAGTGCACAGTGCCTTGGTGACAACAGGGGTTCATAGGACCTGTACAATACATGAACTCTGTCATTAGCTCGAAACAATTGGTACAGTGACTCATTGGTTAGCAACCTCACAAGGCCAGGTGAAGCACTGTGTATGGTGTTATGGTATCAACAGGGGCACTCTGGTGGGTTTTCCCACATTCCATGTAAGCTAAACAACTTTGCACTGACATGCAGGATATGTTTATTTAGCCTCCTGCTTTGAAAGTGGATGTGATTTCTGCCAGAGTCACTTGTCTGTTTGCATGGACAAATCCAGTCGCGATCAGTAAGCACTCGTGGGCGGCGACTGTGCTGCACTCTCCACTGTGAGTGATTAGGGCTTCCATGATGTATTCCCAGTACATGTGACACTGTGGAACGAGGAATGTTAAATGCCAACACAGCTTCAGAAATGTGTCACCCAATATCATGCCTCGTTCGAACGATGATAATTCAGGTCACTTGGCCTTGAGCAAGCTCGCCAGTGTTTAAACTCACTCACTAGATAACACCTCACAGTTTATATGTGTGGGCAGTCAGCTGTCGCCTGAGGTAACACCATTTCATAATCAATTTACATACTGCTATCATATGACTTTTGTACTGTGGGTGTAATTGATTGATTTTTTACTTGTGAGTTAAGGAGATGTTTACTTATTTAGGCTGAAATGTAACTTTTAAAACCCAGTTAGAAATTAAATCAGAGTTTTATATAAGTTTTATAGATTCTCTGCAGATGAAAAAGATGAAAGGCTTTTTAAGGCCTGTTTATGCTGTTTATGGACTCTTTAAAACAAACTGTAGCTTCACCGATTTTATTAGAGCAGTAAATGAAAATACAACAACGTATGCAAAACATTTTAGAAATAGAAATGCACAGTACGAAAAAAGCCTAATTAATCACAGAAATAGGCTTTACTGTCTCAGGGACATTGGAAACCTCTAGTGTCTGATTAACAAACTTTAAATTTGGTGGTGAGCTTTAAATTTGGTCTGTTAATCCAGTATGGCACCTATACTACTACAGTATGTATGGTTCTAACCTTTTTAACCACACCCTTAATTTTTAACCAGTTCAAACTATTTCTTTATTTTTATATATCCTTTTTACAGTTTAAGACGAACTTAATGTCACCGTTCTCAAACGTAATATGTTTTGATAGCAGAGTAAGGTCTTATTAGGCTTTTGCTTGACAAAAGAATAACACCCTTTTTATTACTGCAGGAAACGAACTGATTTCTTTGAACTAGCGAAGAACAGTCAGTTTGTTTGGGAGAATGAGAATCACAGAGACTTACTTAGGTGAGTGGGGTAGAGACAGACTGTGCTTTTCATACACCACTATCAAAATAATCATGTGTGCTCCAATTTTATAAAGATGATTTGGAAAAACCAGAGATTTAGTAATATATGTCCAATGCAGGTCCATGCTGATGACTGCCTGTGATATATCTGCCATTACCAAGCCCTGGCCTGTACAAAAGAAGGTAAGAGTTGTTGATTGTAAGCCAATTAGATATTCTGTGGATCAGTTAGCTGTGATTCTACCTTTTATACTTTCATGAAAACTAATTGTAATGGACTTATATGTATGCAAGACCTTATAACATCCATCATACAGCCATCTAAGAGCAACACTGTTACAAGTATATTTGACCTTCAGTACTTTTATCTCCTCATAATTAGTCTTTTCTTTTCCTTATTTTATGTATTTAGCAATTTGTCAGGTTGCTCATTATGAGCTATTATATCACTATTATCAGCTGGAGTCCTGTCCACAATTATTGTCACCCCTGATAAAGTCAAAACAATTATACGATATTCAGCTTTTGAATTAACCTGATCTTTAAATTTAGTGTGAGAACGGCAGAAGCTTGATTTTGTGTTCCATTCCATTTTTATTATTGATCCAGTGATGACCCATTTTTACCTTAGTTTATTGGCAGAGGCAGACAGATTTTTGACTTCAAATGTCCCGGTATTTCATGGACCACCTGATATAATATACCCTAATGAGGGTCTTAGGAGGAAAAAACAGTCATCAGATTATCAGATTATTTTATCATATACACGTGTTGCCAGAAACACTCACATCTCATTTCATTTTAACACAAAATACAGCTACAATCAAAGTCACAGTAGCATTTAACAACCCTGTGATGACCAAGACTCAAAAATGGACCCATCCTCCTTGGGTTACTGATCAACTTTAAAAAAAATTGTGAAGTGGCCGGGATCCTTTCGGCATGTCCTCCCCGTGTCTGCGTGGGTTTACTCCGGGTACTCCCATTTCCTCCCACAGTCCAAAGACATGCGCGTTGGGTTAATTGGTGTCTCTAAAGTGTCCCTTAGTGTGTGACTGTGTGTGTGTGCCCCACGAAGGATCTAGGGTTATGAGTTGTCCCTGCCCTTATGCCCAGAGTTGACGGGTGGGCCACAACCCCATGTGGATTAAGCAGAAGATAAAAATGAGTACAAAAACAAATAATATGTAATATTTTTTCTTCATGATAGTTTTTTAAATATTATTAAATCGTTTTCAAATAAAGGCTGGAGTTTACTCACTAGGTGTGCCCAAGACTGTAGAATACTAGATAATTCAAGTACTCAACCCAGGAGTGCAGTTAAGAATGAAAAATGAAGGGAGAAATTCTTTGGCTGGACTTTCAATGCTTCAGGGGTATGAAAAAAAAAGACTTCAGTTGAATTCACCTTCTTTAGCTTATTTTGTGCTTGTCTTCTCAGATAGCCGAACTTGTTGCCACAGAATTCTTTGAGCAAGGAGACAAGGAACGAGAAGAACTGAACATTGAACCTATTGTAAGTTCAGTTCTGCATGTTACAGTATTTCTAAGACCATATGGGCAAAATCCACAACAGCACCAGATTTCACAACTCTTGAAAGCAGCACACTGTCTCTCCTAGGATCTGATGAACAGAGAGAAGCGTGATAAGATTCCCAGCATGCAGGTGTCTTTCATTGATGCCGTCTGCACACAGTTATATGAGGTAAGAGCAGAGGTGTTGAGTAACCAAATCCTTCAAACTGTACTGTTTTTCAGGTAGTAAAGGCTCCCAATAAATCATTAATCGATATCCTTTGTTTAAACTGTAAATATTGCAACTGACATGAGGGTTCTGAATGTCACAGGGTAATGCACCTCTCTCTGAAATAATACAATTATTTCTTATTTATTTATAAGAAACACTTTAATATTCAGGATAATGTATTATCTTCTGAAAAAATAAATACAATTTATATTGTTGTTTGCTAATCAGACACTAGAGGTTTCCCATGTCCCTGAGACAGTAAGGCCTCTGTAATTTCTGTAATTAATTAGGTTTTTTTTTGTACTGTGATTTCTATTTCTGAAATGTTTTGCATACGTTGTTGTATTTTCATTTACTGCTCTAATAAAATCGGTAAAGCTACAGTTTGTTTGAATATATGTGACAACGTTTCAAAGAGTCCATAACCAATGTTTGGGTTAAATAATATAATTTAGCAAAATGTATTAAAATATATTTTAAGAGGGTTTTTTTTATATTTTGATTCCTCTTGTTTTTCTTCACTTATTTTATCCCTAGAGATGATAACATTTTTGCAGATGTATGCAGTACAAATTATTGTGTACACTGTCACTGATGTGTTACTCTTGCCCACAATAAATTGTTACAATTGTTACAGGGTTGTCCATCCTGTTTCAGAAAGGCTTTGCTACATTTTTATCTGATTAGCAGTACTTTTATTAAAGTTAAAAACTTGTGTACTTTTGCTGGCTCTGGGAAAGAGTCACTGTCTATAAACCTTTTTACGTGTCATGCAGCATAAATTTTTGTGTTCTTTATTTAATGTTGTTTGCCACTCTGTTCCAGTCACTGGCCAGTATGTCGGATCAGTGCTCCCCCCTGCTGGAGGGATGCAGGAAGAACAGGCAGCAATGGAAGATGCTAGCTGAGCAAGCAGAGGGAGGCGAGCTTACTGAACACAGGACGTTAAATGGCTCATCCTAGTCAGTACTACAGTTTACCATCTCCCACCAGCACCTTCCTCATACTACAACTGTATGGTTCACTTCCAAACATGATTCAACCTATAAGAACCACTATGGGACCAAATGCAAATTTGACTCTTGGGACATTGCAGAAACAAATTTGTTTCATCTGAGTGGAATACAAGAGTGAAACACTACTTCATGAGTCATATTGTGCATCGCTGTAGCGTGGTTGTGTTTCTCTTTAAAGAAGCACACTTTATCTCCTATAATATGGAGTAGTAATACTTGCGAATAGTGTCTAGTCACTGAAGTAGTCTGGCTCTTAATTAGACACCTACCATTACGTACTAGGGATCATACGGCTCTGATCTTGCTTTATGCTGCCGATTCCGATCACACGAGTGCCGATCACTACCGATCACACTGACTGGCTGTAAATGTTTCGCTTTAGTTATGATGAGTGTTACTGGCTACGTGATCTGGAAAAAAGGCACAATAAAATTATCTTCGACAAAAATATGTTTTTACTCAATTTTTTCAAGAGAAAAAATACAAAACACTTGCAGGCACAATTATTCTTCCACCGCTGAAAAAGGCTGGTCACGTAACCCGATGAATTCAATTATTTTTCGGGCTATTTGCTTAGCCTTCTGGCTGCCACGCTCATACGTTGGCAATTGTGGGCTGCGGTAATTGCCGTCTGATTGTTGCTGCTGCGGGTGCCTTTTTTATTCTATCCAGTGAGACTCCAAAACTCACCATACTGGCAATGCCATTATGCCAAGTGTTTTCTCTTTAAATTAAATTAGTTGTGCTGCAGCATGTTAATGTGCTTCCCCCACGAGGTGCTTTTTTGGTGCATGCGTTGCAGGATGCAAACTGTACATCACTCTCACAGACGTGTATGTTTATGATATGCCGGAACGTGCCTGCGCAGTGTAGTTGAAAGAGAGCGGGGATAAAACACTGTACACACTGCAGCCTCTGACAACTGCAAAAGGTTTTTGTGATCGGCAATGAAAGGCATTGATCGGCATACATTGATCACATGCTTTGTCATGGACATCAACCGATAAGGATCGGTGGCAGCTCAGTCAGAACACCACTAGTACCTACATATGATTACTGCTTTCTTTTTTGTTTAGATTTGAGTAAAATATATGTAGTTGCTTAAACCTTCCCATTCCTAAAATTTTCGTAACATGGCAGGAATACTGTTACCATGAAGGGGTGCACCTGGTCTGCAACAATATTTAGGTAGGCGTTACATATCAAAATAACAACCATATGTACACCAGGACCCAAGATTTCTCAGCAAAACATTGTCCAGAGCATCACACTGACAGTGTTAGTCATTTCATTTGTTTATTGGTTTAACGTAATGACTGATTGGTGTAAAACATGACAGAAAATATAAGGATTAGGAACGTTGTACTGAGTCACTCCAAACCTGTATATCGCCCATGTGAGGGCATTGATACTGCGTTTTATTTATTACTGTTGTGTTTTATGTAGCTGACTCACTGAAACAAAGAAACTTGTAGGCACAAAAATGTATTCATCAGTACAGTGCGCAACTGAACATACAACTACAAAAGAACACAATCACTACAGATATACAGAATGCTTTTATTTCCTCCCACTTTGTTAGTTTTCACATTTGATGTATATTTATTAGCTTTATACCAACCAGTTTTCTGGCGTGAAGATTTATTTGATTAGATTTGACATGTCTATTTAAAGGTCTTGCATAAAGCTGAAATAAATATATATATTTGATTATTCACATTTCGTTGTCCTCGCTTTCCTTTTGGATGTTCTGGGAATTGTATAGAACACTTGACCCTATATGTAATGTTTAACTGCCAAAAAAAGACTTATAATGTCTGCATAATATCTGCCTTGCTATATCGATTGAACATATCTAAAGAAAAGTGCATATTAAATGTTGTACTCTTAATAATTGTTATATAATTCGATTATATTTCGTTTCCATTCTATAAACCTACCTCTGGTGGACATTTCAAGAATTGCAATGATACGGATACGGGGAGTAGCCAAAAGGTCTGTTACTCTAAAGCTAGACATATGTTTAGTAGGGTTTATTAAAGGTGAGCAATATCAGCTAACTAATGCATCACAAAAGTCTCCTCTATCAAAAGTAGATATTGTAGGATATCTAAAATCAATCAATTAGATCTGCACCAGATAGTTCTTTTAACTTGCACATATTCTTTAAATACATTTCATGCCGATCTAAGAAACTTGGATTAAATCTGTTAACAAGCACTCTGCATTGAGCATTCTGTAACCTGATTGTAGAATCGGGTTCAACAGGTTCCTGATAAATGAAAAAATGAATCTCCTCATGCAGATTCAGGGTCTTTAAAATGCAGACAGCACTCAACCTTAGCATTTCTCTTCTCATGCTGATCAAGGCAGCAGGTGTCAGAGCAGACCAGGCTTTGATCTTTATAGAATGGACAGTTCAAATAGGAATTTCAGATCTCACTTAAAATAGGCTCAGACAAAACAGCATCCCTCACAAAAACAAAACGTTGCAAAGAGCAGCATTCTCCTAGCAGATGAATGGGCTTTTGGAATCAATGGCTATTTGGAATATGAACATGGTTATGTCAGTACTAATCAATAACATTCACAACAGGAAAATTTACAGTGATCAATTAAGCTATTGCAAGCCTGAGATGTGCGGAGAATCTCACAGAAAATCCAGGGTAAAGGTCAGGTTTTAACTGGGGATCCCAGGAACTATGAGACAACTGTACTAACCCTATTAGATGCATAATTATGTAGCGTAGTTCTGCTGGGAGGATGACTTGTAGTGGATTGTCAGTAGATACTGCAATTGTCTAACTTCAAGATTAGTCTTTATATCGGAGCATTCTCACTGACTGCTAACTAGTAGACAGGTGTTAGCTGGGTGTTTTGTGTAAACTCGGAACACAAACTCATGGAAATCTCAAAAGGCTGTAAATGTTGTAGTAGTTGAATGCACTGGGAGCAAAATACAAAATTAGAAGACATTGCAAACAATTGATTTAATCATGACAGTTTGCTGAAATATATTATAAAGAACATATTTCTGTTTTTAACAAATTTGTACAACTCTGTAATTATTTTGATGCTTCGAAGTTATCAGTCAGTGAAAAAGATACTAGAACACCAGGTCGTAAGCAGCCTTAAACGAAGATTCATTATCAGACACTGCTCAGTACGTCAACAACTCGCCAGTGTGTTACTGCCATCTACTGGCCATATCTAGTTATCAAACGAATAACTGACTAAAGAAGACAAACGCTGTGTTGGAAGAGGACGTTTATTTTCCATTGTCAGGAAAACAGTTATTTTAAAAAACCTCAGCAAAGGAGAGCTCTGCATTAGAGGAAAGGCTTTTATGAACAAAGATAACTATGTACAGAAAACAGAAAGATATGGACAAAATTACATAGAGTTTGTTCTTTTGTAGGCCACCATACTGTTGACCTTGTGGATGGAGGTGGTGAATGAGCGAAGCCGAACCTCCTCCGACTGGTCAATAAGCTGAGGCCCAGACTCCTCCCACTGCTCAGGAACTTCCAGGTCCTTATCTGTGTAGATCAGCAGATCAAACGCACCTGTGCCAAGTCACAGTATGAATGTTAGGAGCAGTAGTATGGTGACATTACAGGAAAAACAAGTGTGCTGGGTGCTGTAATACAACAATTGTAATACAAACAAGTATTTAACCATCGACAATCTATAATTGTGATACTGAAGTTCAAATGAACTAAAAGAACTAAAAATGGGTTTGTATCATGGTGTCTACAATTGGACAAGGTCTATATAAAGCTGTACTGATTAACTAGAAGCACAGAACTAATCAGAATAATGTAAACATTTATTTAATTGCTAATTCACTCAACTAGCACAGGATTCGGAGAAATGGAACTCCTCTTAACAGCGAAGGGTTTTAATCACACCTCACCCTGTGGCTATAGGGCATTTGGACCAGCATGGTACAATGGTTATGATTAGGGATGCTCCGATACTGTGCTCACGTAGAACCACTACAATACATGGCACGCGATAGCAATTTACAGCAATGTAACGTTGAGCAGGTAGGTAAAGAAGCAATGTAAGCAGTTTGGAAGCATTTGATCATACATGTGAATGTTTAGCACAGGTAAATGTTAAACTATGCAAGCACATGATGTACATTTCATTATGTTATAGTGAGAAAGTGAAAAACATCTTATGAAAATAAAATGTTTTGAAAGTGTAAGAACTAATGTAATAATACCTATAACAGCAATTACTCAAATGAAAGTACTTGTAATGACAAAAAGCGATACTAGTGAATCCTTAGTAATGACTATCAAGAAGTATATACACAGCACTTCTATAAGATATTCCATAAGTAGGGCTTATGCTAAATGCTGTAATGCTGTGAGATACAGCCTCACATTGTACAATCTAAGCAACTTTTAAAAACCCTGCTCAACATTGCCGGCAGCACACCCAACAACAGTTTTGTTTCTGGTAAATTAAAAAAAAACAGCATGATTATTAAGAAAAACCCTATACAAATTACACTGAATTAATGTGCATATACAGCATATATGTGCATCAAACATCAAAAATCCCTCATTAGGATTTTTGCAAAACGTTGTGCTTGTGCTAAAATGTATTTTTAACTATTGAATGACATTTTCACCTAAACATAATGTGGACACTTTTACACATCTGCAAGGATAAAGACCTCACTCGAGTCCCTCCAAAAACAAACTCCTATATGATGAATGTCACAACTCATCCTAAAGATTACAGAAAAACCGGTAACACCATTATTCTACTCAGCTCAGCTCTTGTGTACTTACAGGCAGTTTCCAGCAGAGGTAAGAAGGTAACAGTGGCTGTGATTTGCCTTATAACTGAGCGGATTTCTTCCTGTATGGCTTTCATAGACTTTTCCCTGGGAGCACTGTAATACACAAATTGTTATGACTTACAAACATGGATACCGTAATTAAAAGCAGTCTTTGCACAGATTGTTTTTGAATATATACACACAGACAATTCATTTTTTATTACCGTGTGAAATAATTTGCAACACTGTAAAAACTAATCAACGGTATAACGGTTAAGCCACAAATAGGACCACTATTATATTGTGGTACTAGTATATTGTGCACATCCAGTCGGAGAATCACTCCAATACATGGCACGATGAGTGGCATTACAAATCATATGTGAATGTTTAGCATGGCTAAATGTTAAATTATGCAAGCACATGATGTACACTGATCAAAAAAATAAAGGGAACACAACAAAATGTAACTCCAAGTCAATCATACTTCTGTGAAATCAACCTGTCCAGTTAAAAAGCAACACTGATTGTGAATCAATTTCACCTGCTGTCGTGCAAATGGAACAAACAACAGGTAGAAATGAGAGGCAATTAGCAGGACAACCCATATAAAGGAGTGGTTCTGCAGGTGGTGGCCACAGACCATTTCTCTGTTCTCATCCTTTCTGGCTGATGTTTTGGTCACTTTTGCATTTTGTCAGTGCTCTCACCCCTAGAGGTACCCCGAGGCGGTGTCTACAACCAACAGAAGTTGTTCAGGTAAAGAAGCTCACCCAGGATGGCACATCAATGCGAGCTGTGGCAAGGTTTGCTGTGTCTGTGAGCATAGTGTCCAGAGCAGGGACGAGATACCAGGAGACAGGCCAGTACATTGACGTTGAGGGAGTCGTAGGAGGGCAACAACCCAGAATCAGGACTGCTATCTGCTCCTTTGTGCAAGGAGGAACAGGAGGAGTAGTGTCAGAGTTCTGCAAAATGGCCTCCAGCAGGCCACTTATATCCAGGTTTCTGCTTAAACTGTCAGAAACAGATTCCATGAGGGTGGTATGAGGACTCGACGTCCACAAGTGGGACTTGTGCTTACAGCCCAACACCATGCAGGGCGATTGGCATTTGCCAGAGAACACCAAGATCAGCAGATTCACCAGTGGCACCCTGTGCTCTTCACGAATGAGAGCAGGTTCACAATGAGCACGTGACAGACGTGACGAAATCTGGAGACGCCGTGGAAGTTGCGGGATGACCAGTTTGGCAGTGGGCCAGTAATGGCGTGGGGGGGCATTTCTTTGGAGGGCCGCACAGTCCTCCATGTTCTAGCCAGAGGCACACTGACTGCCATTAGGTACCAGGATGAGTTTCTCAGACCCCTTGTGAGACCAGATGCTGCAGTGGGCCCTGTGTTACTCCTAATGCAGGACAATGCTAGGCCTCATGTGGCTGAAGTGTGTCAGCTGTTCCTTCATGATGAAGGCATTGATGCTATGGACTGGCCTGTTCGTTCCCCAGAACTGAATCCAAACGAGCACATCTGGGGCATCATGTCTCGTTCCATCCACCAACACCATGTTGCACCACAGACTGTCCAGGGGTTGACTGATGCTTTAATCCAGGTGTGGGAGGAGATCCAAATTCAGACCTCCATGGGATAATATTTTTTATTGACATTAATCATTTTTGTTATTTTGTTCTAAACGCATTCCACTATGTAACTAAAAGATTTTCAACTGAAACATTTCCTTTATTGAAATCTAGGATGTTATTATAGTGTTCCCTTTATTGTTTTGAGCAGTGTGTATTTCATTGTGTTATAGTCAAGAAGTGCGGAACATCTGAACATTTCAAAAGTCATTGTAAGAAATGGAATATCATACTCGCATTGGTATTTGCCCAAATGCAAAGTACTTGTGCTTGGTATGACAAAAAGCTAAATAGTTGCTGCCTCGTGTTTTATTTATTCAATCATGCATCAGAATAAATATATCGAACTTATTTGGAATCTGAGTGTATCCCTTGAGTTCAAATTTAAGGATACCTGTTCTCCTTAGCGGTCTTATCACACTCTATGTCAAATTGCCATCGCTCCAAGACCTCATTTGTCTCAATGCATGTGATCACCACCACCAGCTTCTGCACTGTACAATCAAACAGCCACTCTGCAAAAGAAATACACATTTCTCTAACATGCACAAACAATCAAACCAAGAAAATAAAAAGACAGTTAAGTTAAAACATTCTTCAAGTCCTAAATAAAGCTATAATCCTATTACCATTATGAGGTAAGATAAAAAAACAAACCTTTAAGCTGGCCCACAACGTTGGTGAGGTAGTTCTTCAGTTTGTCATCTGTAGTGAGCTGAAGACTCATGTCATATTTTGTAACACGGGTGAAAGTCTCAGCTGGATATATACCTCGCTGATATAGTATGCTGTTTATTCCAAAAGCTGTAAAGAGTGAAATCTGCTTAATTAATATTGACATTAATTTGTTATGGGTTTACACAGTTTACACCCAAACTCAATACAACTTCAAATTCTCACTATAGCCTATGGGGTGCCAAGTCAGAACTAAATGGCGTTCGAAATGGCTTTTAACCCATGCTCCCCGCCCTTCGCACACTATCACTGTATTCAAGAGTTTGTACTGGTTATGATTGTTTGTCCAAAGCGTATCAAGAAAACAATCAACCACACCATAACACAACCAGCCTGGACCGTCGACAACATGCTTTCATGTTGTTTGCACCAAATTCTGAAACCTAGCCCAAAGTCATTCTCAAAGCACAACACTTAGTCCAATCGCATATTTTCCAATTTGTGACACTGAGCAAATTGCTGCCTCATTTGCATTATTTAGCTGACAGGAGTGACACCTTGTGTGGTCTGTTGCAGCTATAGGGCAAGGATTGTGTATTCAGATATTCTCTTCTGCATATTATGGTTGCAACAAGGTGGCATGGGTCACTGTAGTCTCTGTAAGCTCGCCCAGTCTGGCCAGTCTCCTGACATCAACAAGCAATTTTCACTCAGAGAAGTCCCTCACTGGACACTTTCTCTTTCTGAAAATCCCCTGTAAACCCTAGAGATGGTTGTGAAAATCCACCGAGCTCCAACACCTAGCACCAACACTTTAACTGTTCCTAACAGAGTGGCCTGTGACTGTATACTGATACCAAGTATATCATACACCATAACCATGTATAAATAATCATGTTAGCATACTAATTTATTTGCATGTCCGTTATAGATGAATTATGGATTGAATTAATTAAGCCAAAATACCAAGATAAGAATACGAGGTATTGTGTCCCTGCTTACTTTTAAACGTGACATCGCGCCTGCCTGCACTGTGCTGATTTGTTTACTGGTTCATAACCAAATACGACCCATTGGCGTGAGCTAATGGTCGCCATTACACACTGTATGCTTGAGCTGTGCAAAGAAACAAGCTAACGCTAACTATAACTAGCGGCCTAACGCCCGGTAGCCACATCTAGTTTGAAGAAAACTTGCTGCATCGACTCAAGTAAAATACACAATTGCATACAAAGTACCGTAATCAGGTGGGCTTCAAATGAAACATCACGTTATAACATTATGATGTTTGCTCGCGTGCTAAACCGAAGCGTGCGGTTACGCTTCAAAGTTACCAAACTACTCAATTACCACATTCACTAACGGAACTTACAGAAAAACTCAGCCACCAGTTCAGCGCTTCCCTTCAGTGTAATTCCTTGCAATGTTTTAGCCATGTTTGCCCCACGTTCCTGATCTTCTCTCAACCTCAAGCTCAGCTACTTGTTTTCTTCTTACCCGCCACACAGTTTGAATTCAGGCTAGTTTGAACACTTGCGCATGCGCATCCGGCACACAGGCGGTGACGTAGACACGCCTCGTCAGTCGAGGTGGGAAAAATCCAACGTTATTAGCACCATCTACTGGACTGAGTGAGGACGATCTAAATGTCAAGATCACTTTTGGTCTTTTTATTGTCATGTTCTGCTGTGCATCGTATCCTATTTACTAACCACACAGCGGCGCAGGATTAATTTAAACTTTGAGCTGGGTAGCACCACGATGAGAACAGATTAAAAGAAAAAATAGTCTTTGAATTACAGAGGGGTTGAGAGAAAGAGCAGTGAGCCAAATCAGAGAGAATGATCTGTGTGTAAAAGTGGTTTATGAGAAACTTACATTTATACAACACCAAGACAAGATGTGGAACCAGATGAGAACATAGATGCTTTGTAGGGTTAGCTAACAGAGGCAGCTAGTATGCCGAGATGCTAGGTAGCTAGGCTAACATAAATAGAGGTGGTAAATAAAGAGGCTAGGGGTTTAAAGCACAGTGTCACAAAGATGGTAAATAAATAAGACAGACCATAGAATAAAGAGTCTCGAACACAGTGTCACAGAGAAAGATGGTAAACATAGGCTGGAATTCTTAAGTCTTGAACACAACTCTAGTGTCACAGAGAAATATGTTAAACAAATAGGCCAGGAGTCTAGAGTCTAGAACACAGTGTCACATAGAAAGATCTTAAACATAGTTTGGGATTCTATAGTGTAGAACAAAGTGACAGAGAGAATTATATGTTAAACAAATAGTGTAGAGTTTAGAACACTGTGTCACAGAGAAATATGCTACACAAATAGGCTGGGATTCTAGAGCCTAGGACAGTGTCACAGAGAAAGATGGTAAATAAATAGGATAGGAGTTTAGAGTTTAGAACACAGTGTCACATAGAAAGATGCCAAACAAATAGGCTAGGAGTCTAGAGTCAGTGTCAAAGAGAAAGGTGTTACATTTATCAATTCCTATATGTCATCCTTTCCTTATCCTGAGATCTCCCACGCCCCTGGTCACTCCTGCCTTGACTCTGTTCTTGAGTTAAGTCATTCAGTTTAAAGCATCCATTCTTTTTCAGGGTGCCTTAAAGATAGCTAATTAGTTAGCTGTATGATGTGTTAGACCTAAATAACTTTTTTCTTGTAGATATACACTTGCATTTGTGGGCTTTAAGACGCCACCATGTCAAAATTCAGCCCAAACCTATGGTATTTCAGGTTGGGAGGGTGACCACAGGCTTTAAAATGTTGCTATTTAAGTGTTGAACTTTGTGTTTGTGGTTTTGTGTGTGTGTGTGTGTGTGTGTGCGTGTACGTGCGTGCATCGTGCATATACTACTTACTAAAGCTGGCATGGTGTGGCAGTTTCTTTTTAGCAGGAACATAAATATAACATATCAAACTCTATGCTGTTTTAGCACATATATCCACACAGTATTACGTATTCCACAATATGTTATATATTCTGATGGAGGGTGAAGGGATTTTGGCTTGGATTTCTTTGATTCCTGAATTTTACCTGAATTTTAGTACTGTAGCATAGTAGTAAGCTTAATTGTTTAAATTGTTTAATTGTATTGTATCAAGCTGTATAGGCAGAATATATGGAAAGTAAGCTCCAACCAGCATACATGAAATGCTGTTTTTAGATTTATATAAATCACAAGGAACCCATGTGAGCCTGGTGGGTGAAACAACAAACATCCATGCATGTATTAGCAATGTTAAAGTGGGTCTCACTTTTATAAACACCCTGTTTTTGTATATGAACTGACCGTTCAGTTAAATCATTCAAATATGTTCTATAATTCTACTATAAATAAATGATGATGGGTGTATAAACTCTAGTCTTTACCTCAGACATAAGTTAATTGCTGAGGTGACCATCATTTCATATTAAATTCTATTACATTTTGTTTTTGTTTTTTCACCGTTAGTAGTGCAACCCATTGATTTGAATCTTATGTCGTGTAAACTATGTTGATTTTTGTTTTGTTATACTTGCTGTAAAGCGTCCTTGGGTTTGAGAAAGGCGCTATATAAATTAAATGTATCATTATTTTTATTATTATTGATGTCCTGTTACCTCATTGTTTCTGTGTTTTCCTTTCTCTTACTCTCTCATCACTTCTTATCTCTGTCTAGTAAACCAAATGGTTACTCAACTCTGAAACTTTATATTATGTGGTGTTTAAATTCATATGCCTCTTTGCCTGTTGTTGAACCAGCTGGAGGTTAGCACTCAGTAGTTATTGCATTACACTTACAGCAGGATGTTTACTCATGGCCATGCGTAACCTCCCAGTGTAACATGACCACATTCCACTGTTGACCAACTGTCTTTTGGTTGCTCTCTCTTGTCCTGCCTGTCACATCTGGATAGCAGTATTTTCATCAAAGTTAGACCATAGAGCACCTGGCTACAGTTTCTGTAACCCACTTAATACTGTTTGTACAATTTAATTAAGGACTACCTGTCCTCCTGTCCCAAAGAAAAGACTTGTTTTAGTCAATGATAGATCATTACACCAGTCTTCTAGAATGTACAAACATAATTTGTACATCAGTAATCAGTTTTGTTGTTTGTTTGTGCCAACACAGGTCTGCTCTTTACCCCATTACACCACCTGTGTGTCCAAATGTGAAATAATCACATTATTATGTAAAACCTCCTATTGTAAGCATTCAAACATATCGTGCAAGCACAGTATCACGTGTAACTTTTAACTGCGATTTGTGTTAAATTGATACCACCATGGGCATAGTGGGCTGTTTTATATGTTTCCATTCTGTGAAGTTTTATATTACTCCTGGAAGGAACCTAATGTTGATCTCATAAAATGCTAATGGTTTTAACACATTTGTTGTGTTCTGGGGGTACACACTGAGGGGCGTTATGGGAACTCCCCCCACTCTCTGGAATATGTAGAAACTCATCACGCCTGAAAACAAACTACAAATCAAGCAGATTTTAAACTATAAAAATGTGTGGGTCCTTGAAATGCACTTGCCGCTGTTAAAAAGAAGTTTTAGGATAGTCTAGGCTGTAATCACAAAGTTCTCCTTTGGAGTTCCAATATTATTGTAACATTCTAACATTATTTTCTAGTGCCAGGTCATATGGCATTTTTGTATCCATATTATATATAGCTTTCAGTCTATAATCTAGTATGTAATGAATGGTAAGATAGAAGTAAAGGATCTTTTTAGCAACTTTATGTATGGTGAAAGAGAGCTAGTGTGCAGCTAAAATGACCATCATTCATCTGATGTCAGCAAGCCATGGCCAGCACTTGCTGATTACTGAGCTTATTCACTGTACCTCGACTAGACAGCACTGCCTATAAATAGGACAAATATGGCTCACTACTTGCTTTGTTTGTCAATTCCATGCAGGTATATCTGGTAAGTGAGGTAATAGGAAATATAGGCATAGTTTGGAGTCTGTGCTTCTGTGCTTCTGGGTCCTAAATAAAATAGAATTAAAAAATAAAATAGTCCTGTAATGTTAGATTTTAAGAACATACAGCTGACTTAGATCTGAACATACAGCAAACACAGGTTTGTCTTCTTCTCTATAATTTTGCCTGTACATCCACAGTCACACTGATTGGCTACCAGCTAGCCATTTTTTCTTTTTCCTGAAGGAACACAACAGGGTTTCTGTGTAGATGGAATAAGAGAAGTGAGGAAGGGGGAGAAATTCTTCCTCCAGGGCTTTGCTCACCAGAGTTGGAGTTGGGTGACAGGGTGATATCCCAGGGGGATTCTTACTATAATTTTTCCAAAATAGTTTAATTATTTAAATGCCTTTACACAGTTCACAGTCATTAACTGTGGGAGCAACATAGATTATTCTGATAATTATGCTATTACTGTTAAATACTGTATGCTAAAATATGAATACTTCATATAATTGAGTTAATATAATTAAGGAACTATGCAATTATGCAGCATGTAATAATACAATACCCCTTTTAATTCAGGAGCATATAAGAAGTATATATTAATTCAGTCAATTTCTTAACTGCTTAATTCTGGTCAGGGTCGTGGGAAAACTGGTGACACAGGGCACAATGCAGGAACAACACTAAACAGGGCATAAATCCACTGTAGACCACATACAGTAATACACAAAGGCCACTTGAAACACCAGTTAACCTAACATGCATGTCTTTTGAATATGGGAGGAACCAAAGTACCCAGAGTAAACCCACAAAGACACGGAGAGGACAGGAATATACTCAAACAAATCTACATTTAATTAACCTGCATGGAGGAAAACGTTCATGTATTTTCAACACGCACAGTCAGGAAGATGGATAGAAATCCTTCAAGAACTATGCTTGTAGAGTTGCAGTAAATCTATAAATCTACAATTCACCATTATTTACGTGCCACAACAAGCAAATGAATACCAAAATAAACTTTTTGTTTATTCAGTCAAAAATGTAAATGCCTGGAATTCATTAGACTTTACTGTCTGTTATTTCTACTCCAACAACTTGTATTAATTTTATGTTCACTATTAGAGGATCACATTCCTCTGGTTCTGTGAGTGACGTCAGCCATCTTGGCTATTTTGAACAGTCACAAACCATCAAAAACAACACACAGAACAGATAATAAATTATGTAATTTGTTAACGAGAACAAAAGTACTTTTTGGGTCTTTTTCACTTCCACTGCTTCTAAATAAATTTTCAATCCCTCTACTACAGTGACCATTAGAAGCTGCCTGATACTCCTTGTAAAACCTCTCATCTCATTTCCATGCCATTAAAACCAAAGTTCAAAATCAGCATTGCACTGTGCCTACCTAAGCAATTTGTGATCCCATTGATTAAGCCTTCACAGATAATCTAACTAACAAACTGTCCTGCTTGCTATTAAGCATTGCTGTAGTACTGCTACACTCTTTTTGTTTTTTGTTAACCTAGCCAAAAGTGCTTTTCTTCATGCCAGATTTAGATTCATTTACCTCAATTCGAGAAAATAGTTCTTAAACTTATTCCTTCTTTCTGCTCCATCAACATTCTCTCTTCTTAAAATACTGATACTGTCCAACTGGCCTACTCGGCAAACAATTTTGTGATTTTGTACAACAATGACATCACTTCGACCATCAGAGCTTACAGATTTATTGATGATTAAAAATGAGAAGAATCAGTTTCACCAAAGAATCAGCTCAGATCTTTATATAGTCTCTCATCATTTGCCTTCATGTTCCCTTGTTCTACTGCAAGCATGCAGAAGGCTGCAGCCTGTATATAGTAAAATGTCTCTTCTATCATTTGTACCTTTGCTGTACCTGGTCTTTATATGTACTTTTGCTACATTTATTCTCAAGCTCTCAGTATTTGTCATTTTATGTTTTTAGCCTCCAACTGATAACTTGCTCGTTAGTCTCTGTGTATCATTAGTTCCTGGTCTGACTAGTAATGAATACAAACAGATCATTGAGTATCATGGTATCTTGGTACCTTGCATCATGGTACCTTCAAACATAAGTGCGTAGCATGTTCAGTTTTCAGACGTGCACAGTTATGTTAGGGGTCCATTTAAATGGGGGCATGCTGTAAAAACGCACGGTTGTTGTTATAAGTTATTTGAACCAC
This sequence comes from Parotocinclus haroldoi, assembly GCA_034779995.1. Lineage (NCBI taxonomy): Eukaryota > Metazoa > Chordata > Actinopteri > Siluriformes > Loricariidae > Parotocinclus > Parotocinclus haroldoi. The sequence continues at coordinate 8,527 of JAUZST010007571.1, read as the reverse complement.
CTGGATAACACATTACATAGTCACAGTGCACAGGCAAGCATTGCTCCTGTACAACTGTGCACGTGGCAGAGACAAACCGCAGTGGAAAAACAGAAACAATCTTTAATTGATCTCACATAACATTAGGGAAAGTGGTACACATGACATAAAGGTAACTTATGAATTTGTATTACAGGCAGATGGAACCATATTACTGTATTGCATCAAGCTTGACAGAGGTTTAATAATACTATTATTATAGTATTATAGTATATTATACTAGAATATCTGTTAGTGATAATTTGTCAGACCTCATGAGATGCTTTTGTTGAGGAACACTGTGTTTCAGAGTGTGTGCCGGTAAACAGAATGTGCTGACAATTATGCAAATCACTATTATGAGTTTTTAGAATGATGAAGCAATGCTTGATCTATTGTCATTGACAGTATACCACACTTTCAATTAATTAATTAATTCATGCAGGTTTGTGCACCATGTGAAGTGTTGCATGATAGTCTGAAAGTAACTTATAAAATCTTTGTAATGCTACCAAAAAATAACTGTACATACTTCACACTGTTTCCACAGAGGTTTCCCCTTGTTTCTGGGAACGGTGAATTCTATTTCTATGATACTACTGTACTAAACTGCTGTATATAATAGATGTAAAGTTTTACATAAGTATTTTGAAATACTTAGCATATAGCAAGTGCTTAAAAATGTGAAGTTTTAAATGTGTTTGAATAAGATGCAGTGATCGAGGTTCAAAGTGTTGATGACACGATGATACTTTATGGGTTTCATATCATGGCTTACTGTATTACTGAATATTGACATGCCTAAAAAGTTTTGAAAGGTTTTTTTTCTATATTTTGGCTTGTCATGTCTATTGGTGGTTGTGGGGGGTTGGGGGTAGTTGTAGAGAGTTGCCTTTCTTTTGCAACACACTCCGACAATGTACATTTATATAAGCAACTGGTCCCACTAATGTAGCCCCCTTAAATGGTCTAGATCTGCAGAGGATGTAGTATAAACCATTATGTAGCCTCAATGTCATGGATGTGTACACTCTTGGCCTCAAAATACGCTAAATGAAATAAGTACATTTAGTAGCATGTACAACTACACTAATATTATGCTCATAAAATATATAAGCCATACTCCAACTTTTACTTGACTATATTTTTTCTATCAAATTAGTGCTTTTACTTAAGCTAAGAACTTATGTACTTCTGACCCCTCTGCTTCTGTATGGAAAAAATTCAAGGAATTCATTACACACAGTACTGTCTTGCTCCAACTTGCCTTAGTCAATATAATATTTTGTATATATATTACACTTCTAATAACATGCAACCTAATATGAATGAAACTCTTTTTTGCTAAAAATTAATATCCAAATACAATATGTTGTGTGGTATGCCTTAATAACTTAAAGCACCCGCACAAAACTTACATCTGATCTGTTTGATCTCAGATGCCACACTCCTGGAAAACACATTGAAGTTTCACCTGGCTTTAGACTGCCTGTGTAGCACCACGCTATGTGTACAGCATGTTGAAAAGGCCAGGCATTAGGATTCACATACCTGATCAAGCATACAAACAAACCCGCTTAAAGCGATAAAGAGAGTCCACTCTGCCCAGGCCTGTTGGTTATACACTGTATATCTTCCATGGAGTAGTGTTGTCTGTGTCAGAGAAATATACTGAAATGTCTGAAGTTGACATAAACTTGTTGGCAGCAAAATATATTTGTATTGGTATTTGCTGCCACTGGAATTATTTAAATATGTTAACACCCTGATTTATTTAAAAATGAAATATATAATAAATAAATGAAATAACTATATAATAATAAATGAAATAAATATAAATAGTTAATTGTGTCATACCACTAGGTGAAGAAAGCAAGGTTACAAACTAAAAATAATGCTTTTAGTAATCCATATAGACAATATAAATTTGTTTTTTTTCTGATACATACTGGGAATTGTTGTTGAAGTAAATATCACGAGATGTGCTGCAACTTAATATATATTTTTAAGTTATTTTCGAACCCTTAAGTGTTAACCCTTAACCCTTAAGTACTGTATTTCAAATTAAAAAAAGGATCAGTGATCTCTCAAATAGATTACAAAAACTGAGTTAGGCTTAATAAAAATGACTCACCCATCCCCAACACACCAACGCATTCTATGGACACAGGTGTGACATTTTCTGTGAAGAAAGAGATAAACAATGGCACCTTGGCACTTATTATGAACCTGTTGTCATGTAAGTTGAGTGTAGAGTGTTCATATGTATATGCAATGCTTAATGAATACTAAATTGTAAGAATTTTATTTAGAGCATCATAATATGCTGATTACCAAAATAATGGGGTATTTCATTATGGAATATTTCATTTTTAAGTATATCTAAGGTTTTTGTGAGCAGAATATATAGGTCTATGGTTTGAAGCTAACATGATTTGTAAACTTTGCTAGCTATGCTTGAGAGATCATCACAAGTTAAGGTTATTATACACTTATTAATTTGAGATTTGGACCATGCTGACGATCTTTTACTTTTTAGTTCCTATTAAGGAACTTTCAAGCAATAATCCAAAAATCCTGTTTCACTGTTTTGGTGAGGTGGCACAGAGGTCAAAATCACTTATACAGACAATTCCTATGTAGAAAAGTGTACTGACCCTCAAATGTCAGGAACTGCTATTAAAATAGCTACTTGCCTGGAAATCTGCATTTTTTAAATTTTTACAAAATTAATTAACGGTCATTGTGACAAACAGGTTGGAGGGGGGCATTTATTTTGCACCATACACAGTGAAGAGTATTGCAACTTTTGCAGAAAAGAGAGTTGCTATTGTATTGCTATTGTAGCTACACAAGTCTCCAAAACTACCATGAGATGACATCTCCATGCCAATAGATTATTTGGAAGGTTTGTCTTTTGTAACATTTAACCAAAATGTTAGGCCCTAGATTCTTAAGAAAACCAATTGTCTGAGCTGAAGAGACACATGAGAGGCCCTAGGACCCTAGTCAATCTGTATTCCTCAACCATTTAAGATGATTTAGGAGAAAACTCTGTAAGGTTATATAAATTATTAAAGGTAGGCTTGCTAATAATTGTGTCACAAATGGGTTTGTAAACAATAATGATTTCTTAACATCTCATTTGATATCACCAAAAGCTGGTTTTCTTATAAATGCCAGTAATTGTAGAGACTGTGTATGTCCCAGAACTGGTGTGAATTACCCTGGTGTGAATTCAAAGTGTACTGACCTAATAATTGTTATGCTTGCAAATGTTTTTCTTCAAGTCATGATTCTGCCAGGGAAGGTAAACTCAGATCAACATAAGGGAAAGTTTAGGTCTTTATTGTCTCACAACAGCAGGCCATCTCTGCAGGAATGTGCTGAGAGGTCATCTGGCAACCAGTATGGTGCTGTCTGCGTAAGTGAATAAAGAAAGAATGCCTAAAATGCCTTATATTACTTTGTGAGTATTAAAACTACGCCTGAGATCCATTGGGATTTTCTTTTTCCTTCCAACACACATTACAGAAGATAATGATTATGAAGAAACCATGTATATTGGCCAGTAATCACTGATATGTTTGAATGGAAGATGCATTAGGATAATAATATAGTAGGTGTGGAAGAGGAGAGAAACAGACACAACTTTGAATGGCTGCATTGTTTTAACACTGATATGGAAATCCATTGACCAGTCAAACCACTTCACTTTCATATATGAAAAATAACAGGTGGTAGTGCACTTTTTTGTGGTTGCACATGGTTTATTTCAGTGTCACACGTCACTGTTAATCAGCTTGTATGCTTTAGACATATAATTCATTATTATGTAAATGACAATGTTGCTTATGACAGAAATGAGAACATTTGGTTGCACTTTTCAGAGGATTCAGTTACTAAACACCTGAGTGCACTTTCATACATTTACCGTATGACTTAATACAGCCGTATTGACTGTATTAGCTGCTGCAAGGGAAAATGCTACTGAAATTATTGCATTAAAGATTAATACTATAGCTACACAAAAGCCACAATCAAGATCAAGAGGTATTTGACGCAAAAAAGTCATCTATATTCAGTAATGACATCATAATTATTGTGTATTACTGCTAATTTGAAATCCATTCAATTTAAGGGTGTATAAACTTTTCTTAAATTGTAAACTTCCACATGGTTTAAGGCAAAAGATAATTAACAGTTTCAATCAGTGTGGATTTTAACTCATAAGTGTAAAGATTAGAATATGACAATTTGAGGAATAAGTTTAGGTAGGAAACGGACTATACATGTAGTAAATCATGAAAAGATCATGTCCTTTCACGAGATCCAAAACAACAGTGCTTTTGTTTTATTCAAATGGGTCTACATCGGAAACTTTCCATACCCTTTCATTTTTTATGTTGCAGACTTCTACTACAAAATTCAAGTTGACCTATCACCGACCAATCAGGGCATTATGGCACAGTGGCCAGACAATGAAATAAAGCTAATTTTTGCAGTCTTCTCCAAATCTGTGCCTCCGCACCATCCTGTCTCTGAGCTCTACAGGCAGTTCTTTCCTCATCGTGGCTTGGGTTTTGTTCTGCTATACATCGTTAATTGTGATACCAAATATACACAGTTGGGTGCCTTTCCAAATCATATCCATTTAACTGAATTTACTACACGTGGAATCCAATCAAGGCTCTGAAACGCCTCAGAGATGATGAAGAGAAATGGAAAATCTCAAAACACATATTAATAAACTGTTGTGCCTATGTGCTTACAGAGAAGTTGCTAAATTGAATTGCCAGGTGCTAAAAGTACAAAGATAAGACAGTGTAGCTATCTTTTAAACAGTGGGGAGGTCTCTGTTCACCACATGCTAAGCTAAGATGAATGTGAAATGTCTACCCTACTACAGTACATGTCATGGGAACTGGCAGTGCTTCTCATAACAGGTCTATGTATCCTTGATTTCTAATGCGGAAACTATAAGCAAATTCTACAATGAAAACAGCAAGCAACAGATGGCAAACTCCGATGTGTTCTTTGTGGCTGGAGATTTTAACCAGGCAGGTCTCAAGCTTGTTTTACCAGTGTATAAGTGACCTTTCTCATCCAGAGTGGTTCAGTATTTTTATACAGAATTTAAAACTATAATAATGTCAGAACCTGACATTAGTACTCAGCGATCAGTTCCCTAAAAGCTGCGGGTTCGGCCAGCATATCTTGATGTGTTCTTAAACACTATTCAGAACAGTCTTTAAATGTTTCCTTAACCAAGGAATAGTGCATACCTGCCTCAAGAGTGCAACCATCATACCTATGCCTAAGAAACCAAATCTGTCTGCAAAAACAACTCTTGTAGTGATGAAGTGTTTCAAACAACTGGCATTACCAAACATTCATCATATGAATACCACAGTTGACAAAATATCTATCACTGTCATCCTCACCCTGTTCCATCTTTAAACCTGGGATGCCTACACAGGACACCACTTTATTGACTTCAGCTCAGCTATTAATTCTAACCATACCATAGCCTCTTGAGGAAAAGCTGGAGTCTCTGGGGGTGGACACTGGCGCCTGTACTTAGATCTTGGACTACCCGACATAAAGACAAACAGGTAGGGTCAGCAGCAATAATTTACTAACTTACTAAGCACAGGCTCATCCCAGGGCTATGTCCTGCCAGATTATGTACTGAAAGTATGCCGATGATGTTACAGCTGTGGTACTCATTAGCACAGTTGATGAGTCAGAATATGGTGAGTAGCAAGTTCCTGGGAGTGCAACTGGAAGATGATCTGTTCACTCCTATTAGCGCCATGGCCATCATAAGAGAACTGGGCCATCAGAAGCTCAAACATGTCAGCCCATTCTTTCTGACCCTCACCTGTCTTTTACAGAGGCAACATCAAATGTGTTCTGATTGAAGTAATCACTGCCTAGTTTACAAACTGCACAAACTTTGAACAAAAAACAGCTGAAGAGGAAAGTGAACAGGATATTGAGAACAGCAGGGAAAATCATTGGTGACCCTCTTCTAGCCCTCCTGGTTATTTTCAACCAGCGCTGCACCCTTGGAACCTCCAGCATTATCATGTACCCCTCTCACCCCTCCCATATTCTGTTTCTTACAAATGGAACATACATAACCCCAAACCAGAAAAATCTGGGAACGTTTGAAAAATAAACAACAAAACCAACAGCGTTTTCTTACATTCACTTTGACCTTTATTTCATTTCAGACATTATAAACTTGTCTGGTCAACTTAATTTGTTCCATTTCAGCACTTCAGGTCTCCAAGACATTCCAAAATTGCTAGGGTGGTGGCAATTAGGGGTAGTAGTTAGTTTTAAGAACAAGCTAATGATGGGATTTTAAACAAGTGATTATAAGAATGATTTGATAATAGTTTGGCTAGGAATAGCTGCTTTGAGGAACAAAGATGGGCAGAGGTTCTCGACATATGTGTGAGCAAATTACTGAGATGCAAGCTTAACACCCATGATTTTCATTATAGAGTTACATTCACAAATGCCACTGAAACGTTTACTGTTTTAAAAAAGAAGCCTCATATTAACCATGGTGTCAACTTCTTTGACTCAAGGATGGACCATCACACAGTGGAAGCATGTATGGTCATAGACATCAGTATTCCAGATTTTTGTTTTTTTAAAAAGGTCAAAGGCCCTTGGCAAAGTTAATATACACTTCTGTGATGGCAGAATTAATGTAGAAAAATACATACTACAACGCAGTGTAGAACACACAACACACATTGTAGAAGCTTCTTTACAAGAATGAACAGGTCAAATATAGCTCTATATAACCAAAGCTGACTGAGACCAATTCACACATATCAACTCTAAAATGTCTATGCTTTCTTATGCATTTTATTCATTAATACATAATTTATAGTTTTTAGCACATTGACTTATCAAGTGAAAGGTCTCAGGTTTTATTCCAGACCATAACAAGTTGTGCTTTCTAAGTTTGGGGTCACATGCACTGCATAATACAGTGTTACAGAGCAAAGTTTAATTCTTCATGCATTCTGATTTGATATTTGATTATGCAAACAAATTAGCGCATGATACCAATTAGTTTAAAAGGTGTTATGTTTAAGTATTTTACATAGATATATGTATTTGTAAATATGTGTAATGTGTGTATAAACTACTTTAGAGAATTGAGATTTAGAGACAATTATTTAGCCAATTCTCTCAGCTGTTGTAAAATCTCATGCATGAACAGTTTGGATGGTAAAGGAAATGCAAATATTTAAAAAAAATACCTGCCCCTTATATGTACTTTGAGTCATTGTAGAAAGTATGACACCATGATATTTATGATTAGTTTTCTCTGATCAACTTTAATGTATCTGTCATTAAAAAACCAAATCCTGCATTTCAGGCCACCGCAGAACTTAAAATTACCTCTACCAGGGGCACAGACCCAACCCCATACCAAGACCTTGGCTGTTAGACCTGCAGCTAATAATAGTCTGGATGCTCCATTTCGTCTTTGGTCTGGAGCACACAACATCTTTTTTTTTCAAAAAAAACCTGGAATGCTGGTTTGCCTGACTATAATACCCATCACACTGTGGACACGGGTATTGTAAAAAAGATTTTGTGTTCTCCTCTCTGGCCCAAAAGGACCATCATTTAGTTTCGTTTTTTATTCATTACCAGCTCTCATTTGCCAGAGTCACAACTTTTTTGGAATGTGTTGCAGGCCTGAAATGCAGGAATGGATTTTTACCATAAATAAAAGTCAAAGTAAATGTAAGGAACTTGTAATTTCCATCCCACCCCAACCTTTTCTGATTTGGGGTTGTAGAAATCTGACACATCCTTGTTAAAACATACCAATAACCAGTTTTGGAGTGCTGATTGTGATGACTGAATACTACTGCATCACCAACATGAGATGCTGAATTGGTAAGCAAGCTCGTTATCAACACTTAACGCTGGTTTCACTTATTCAACCAGCTTAACCAGCATGGCAAATCTGACAAACCTTACTGAATTGCCAGCAACAGCTTACCAGTTAAGCTGGTTGAGCTGGTATGGTCGACCACAAAAACGTGCTGGTCTTTGCTGTGACATTTTATTTACAGCATTTAGCAAGCGCTCTTAATCAGAGTGACTTACAAATAATACAGTTGTACAGTGTAAACAATTTTTGGTTAAGAACCTTGCTCAAGGACCAAGCAGTGGCAGCTGGGCAGGGATGGGATTTGAACCATGGGCCTTCTGGCCCATAGTTCAGTACCTGTAACGTACCCTTTCGTTTTTACATGTGGCAATAAGAATGCTGTTACAGAGTGTGATCCTGGTTAACAAAATCAAAAGTGCTAGCTTGCACAAAAGGCGATCGAGGACATAAACCTAGTTGCCAAGCGCTTCTGCCCCACCCGCTCACCGCGCCGCCTCAAGCTCTCTCTCTCTCTCTCTCTCTCTCTCTCTCTCTCTCTCTCTCTCTCTCTCTCTCTCTCGCTCGCTCGCTCTC
>JAUZST010007570.1:0-67380 GCA_034779995.1 Parotocinclus haroldoi | reverse complement strand
CCACTTATTGCTACTTGTCCCAACTTTTTTGGGATTTGTTGACACTGTGAAATTTTGAAGCAACATATTTTTCCTTTAAAATGTTACAATTTCTCATTGACATTGACATTTGCCATCTCCACAACATTGCATTGAGTTTTTATTCACAATTTGTTTAGTGTACCAACATTTTTGGAATACTCTTTGTAATACTACATATAGCTTATGTCAGTAATGCTTTCATTTCCCCATATTTCTAGTGTAATATGCCTCAAATTCACCTTGGCATTGCTTAATTAAATTGTGTACCATACTTATCAGGATCTCAAGAAGAACATTTGCAATGCAGAAATCACACCTCTTAGATTTGCATGTATCAGGCGTGCCGATGGCAAAGATGTGTAATATCTTCAAAAATAAGTCCTTATTCCTGTTTCATGTTTATGAGCACATATTATGATCCAAGAATCTGCACACCACTGGACTTGCTTCCTACTGCTGTGCTTGACTGATTGCTGTTCTGACACCTCCGACAGTGGCCTATCGGTTCACTTCTTCCTATTTCAAACACAGCTGCATGCTACATTTTCAAATTTTGACCATTTCAAACTGTCAGTGTGTTGTGTGCTAACCCTAGTATAGTCATAGCCAATTTTTCTTGGAAGCTCCCCATGCCACAAAAGCAACCAGTCAAGAGCAGTCAAGAGCAATCAGTCAAGTTCAAATCCTAGTTTCAGTATTTTATTGTAAGAAAAGAACAAAATTATGTATGCCAGTTGTTGGCTGCCTTTAATTTAGTACCCTGTGTATCCTAGTATTTATCTTGGAAGTTGAATCTGTTCATTCGGACATACAGTTTTGTGGGAGAAACGTTTCATTACTCATCTAAGTGACTTCTTCAGTCTCAGCTAGTTGGAAAACATCCCCAATTTTATATACAGCACGTTAGCATAACGACTGATAGCATCACCATTGATAACAATGGGACCAGTGATCAGTTTAATATGCAGATTGCCATAGCCATTAATGACTATGGCCACGTGTGCCATTCACACAGGATTAGGGTAGGGCTGTGATGGCGCTGGAGCCCAAATAGGGATCTACAAGAGGAGAACAACAACAGCATTCTCAACGTAAACCAGTGGTGATTCCATATGTAGCAGGAACCACCCCAAAACACGATACGCCAGAAACTAGTCTACCCCAAAGATCGAGTCCCCCAGCACAAACAGAGTAATGTAGTGTATGCTGTTAAGTTAAAAAGGGAACGTCCATTCCTGAATCGAGGAGGGGGCCTCCGGGTACACCTCTACACCATTTTACAACGGCGCCATCGCAGCCTTTCCCCAATCCTGTGTGAATGGCACACATGGCGATAGTCATTAATGGCTATAGCAATCTGCATATGAAACTGATCTTTGCAGTCAAGGATCCAGAGGAGCCAGTTGTGGTGGACTGGGATCTCACAAGGATGCCGCCTGCTGGGCTTCCTCTGAAGCTGTTCTGAAAAAAGCGTTCTAGATGAAGGCCATAGTGCAGACCTGTGAGAAATAGATATTGCTAGAAGATTATACATGTTAATGTCTGTTTGTATTGCTATTGTTTTGCCTTTTCCCTTTCGTCAATGTGTACTCTTGATATATAGTGTAGTATTGTTTAGTTTATCATCTTTCTTTGCCTAAGTGTTTGCTTTAGCTTTTAGCCTGTGTCTGAACATTGTATTAGCACTTTCTCACTGTGTTTTCACCATGTATCAATATGTCTGAATACGCAACATTGGATCTACTATCTGTCTCGCTGCCTCTGGTGTGGCTAGACTGTGACATATTGTGACTTTAATGTACTAGATTTGTGTTTCCTTTGAGTACATCATGCTCACAATACACTTTGGGTGAGTGTGACACAGTCACAGAAAGCTTTTATTGAAAACTGTGATTATACTCAGGCTGTGTTATTAAGGAGATTGGTTGGGGGCTGATAGGGGTGCTTCTGTGAATGCCTTTTTTTCAGTGCTTGTGGAGGATTTTGCTTTGATTTGGATTGCTTTTCACGCAATTACTTGTGATATTTTTTAGTAAGAGAGACTGCTAAATCACATAGCAGAACAGTTTTCAGCTTCTAATTGATATTTCTGTGATGTGATAAAAAAGAGCATTTTTCTTCTGGTGTTTTTCTTCTGATTTATGTTGACAGAGGTCAGGGCAATTGCGAGAGATGGTTTGTCGAGGTGCACACTCACAATTCATTTGCTTCCATCTCTGTGCCAATTTATTGACTCAGTGAACGTGTACGTGGTTTTGTGGGTGTATGTATGCTTATGTCTTGCGCTTTGTGGAAGTGTTGATTGAAGTTTAGGGCAGCCATATCAGCCCTGCCATCCTCAATGAATCAATCCTACCACACATCTCCCACGACATTTCTTTTCCTCACACTCTTACACTCTGTTTCTCTGTATTTCAAGGCAAATCCTTTGCCTACAGAAACAAAATGATCAAACGAGGGGCAGAAAATGAAATTTGAAATAAGAGGAAATATGAATGAAGGGCAGCCTCAGCTCTCACTTACTCTTATTTATAATAGGAATATGAATTACAGCATTGACAAGGAAAGATGAATGAGCTGTTTTCTGGTAGAAGGCACTGATGTATTCAGCTGGGCAGAGCTCTGTTGATGCAGCAGTGACTGGCTGAAAAATAGCGCTTTGCCAAAATCGCAATTAAAATGCATAAATTAAATCCATGGCCAACATAACAACAACATAACAGAAAGCCTTTTAGGAGGTTACAATGCAAATAAGCGCTGTACTTTTGCTAGTTTTGGGGGCAAACATCATCTTACAAAACGCAGGAAAACGATTGCCACTGTAGGTTAAAGTTATCTCTTGATAAGAACAATGTTGTTCAAAACTCAGCAAGATATGACTCAGGAAGATATGTAAATGATTCTAGGTGTGGTCTGATTAGACCATGGATCTTACCACAAGTGGGCAAAAAATGCTTCTACAGAAAAGTTCTATGACTTGTATGACTCTGTGACATTCTCAAATACTTTTTGCCCAGTTGAGACTGAGAGGGGCCACATCACTGGACTGAGAGAATCAGGATGGACTTTAGTCGGATTGCTTTCCATCTAGGATGTTCTGACCTAACTGTAAGGAGGTGTTGGGAACAGTGGTTTGTAAGGGCATGCACACATGGCAAACAGGCTCTGCAAAGCCAAGACAGACCACCTGTAGGGGGACTGTTTAATCTACTGACAATCACAAGCAGCTCCGACAATTTTGTTATCCACCATCCAAACTCAAGTGGAACCTTCACTACACACTCCTGTCTCTGCCTGGACTATTCCTAGGTGCGTAGCAGAAAGAAACATCTCTTGATGACACCCATTACGTATAGTGCTATTGACAGTTGGCCACCGTCACCTTCATTTACAGTGGTGTCATGAACGAGAAACCTGGACTGGAACCGTATTGTCTTTAGTGATGAATCCAGGTTCTGTCTGGGATCCAGAAATAGTCAGGAGGTTTCATTGTGAACGCTTCAATCCTGACTTTGTTGTGGAGTGACATATTGCCCCAACTGCTGGTGTGATAACCTGGGGAGCCATTCAATGTAGATCTAAAAGTGATCTGTGAGTATATATATAAAAAGTAATTGGACTTCTTCTGATGATGTAGCTTTAGCATTCTTTCCCGTGCCTGCTTGTTGGTTCAAATAGCATTTCTATGAAAGATTTAAAGAGGAATTATCATTCTGTCACTTGATTTCCTTGATTTGTTGGAGTCCGTGAAGGCTTAGTATTTGCATTTTTTGTTTCTGTGTTACCTGTTCTTTAAAATATTGCCTTGTTTACTCAACTTTCAAGACAAATAATGCCTTTGAGACTTTGCTATTAATATTTATTTTCAATGAAAATGCCTCTGCTGATCGATCTGCTATCCTAATTGCACAATCCTCCATAAATCCATCCATATAGGTGTTTGGGCAATGAGCTATGCATTATCATCATCTATCTTAACTGATGTTGCTCCTTTTCATTCTGTATAAATTAGGTTTAACGCGCTTTCATTTTGCCAGTCAGTTAGTTAACATATGACTCTCTGACACACTGGGTGTACTGTCGACTTACTTATGTGCTTATGTATATGATCAGATGGAGATGAAGTGTGGAATTTGTTATGCAACTTGTTTAGCAGTGTAGCTACAGTGCACTAGATGAGTACTGCCTTCTGATAGGGTCTCCTATTATGCACGATTGGCCATGCCTGGGACCAGATGGGGGTGCGAGGAGTAATCGTCCCCCAGAATTGCACCTGTGACCCTTACCCAGACCTGCAATGGCCTGGAGAACTATGTAGGTTCCGTGATCTTTTGTGTAAATACTAGTGTTTTGTGTAAACACTGTGATCACATGTTCAACTGTATCATTGTTCATCCTCAGTGTGTGATAAATGAAGCCACTTTGCATCAAATTATCATATTTTTGAACGAACTGGGTCCCATGTCACTATATAGGGCACTTATTTGACTTGTATTTTGATAGGCTGGCATATTTAATTTTCATGTTGATCATTTCTAGTGTGAATGAATACTGTTTCCGGACAAAGGGGCACATGCATTTACATTACCTGGCAAGAGTGTGTCCTTATTTAGTGTGAATACTTCAGAGAAGGAAAAGTGAGCTTGGTGTTATTTTGAGACATGGACTGAGAATTATGCAGTTGTTTTATTTTTCTCACTTCATGTCATATCGCTATACTTGCAAGTGCTTTTATTTGGAATAAGTTAATTTATGCCGGATCGCTTCAGTAGCTCTAGCATCCAAATGCCAAATTATGACGAGACATTGCATTGTTATTGATAAGTCCATAGCCGGATTTGATGTGTCTTGTCCGTAGGCGAGAGGCGTTCAGTATGCACAGGGAACTGCTTAAAGAAAGAACAAGGTGTCGAGCCATGGAAGAAGAGCTCAAACACCCTGTCAATGTGCATCGCTGGAGAAAACTGGAGGTATGTATGGGTGTACTAATGCATTTCTCAGGGCTGTAATGATTTACACGTTATATTCAATGCATCAGCCCAAATGTATTGGAGCTATAGCTCTGGGCTACTAATCAAAATGTTATTTTAAATCACAGCTCTGCCAATCTGCCACTGTAGGGTCCTTTACCAAGATCCTTATCCCTCAACTACTCAGCTCAAATGTTGAACACTCTGCTAAATACTGTAAATTATAAAATAAAGGCTGATACATGAACTCCTATTTTCAATACCACACTATTATTCCAGTGTATTACCTTGGGCACTGTACAACAGTACCTTCGACATTTATGCCAGTTTTTCACTGGACAATTTGATTAAAGCTCACATATTTTTAAACATACAATGAAATCTGTAAAGTAGCTTTTTTTGTAAAGTAGGAGTTTCTAGCTTATTGTATGGTTGCTGTTAAAAGAACTGTAATGCACAAATCACAGATTGTCTTTGAATCTGCATGCCAGGATGATGTGCCCCTGGAGCTGCCCAGAAGCGACTGTACTATGCACCGTTAGATGTGTTGTTTAAGCAGTGGTATAATTAAGATATTTAACAATAAGTCAACTCCAAAAATTTTCTTTCACTGATCTTTGTTCCAATCTTTGTGAGCTTTTGCATATCTTAGCCTTTTTAATTAAAAAAGGAGTCTTTTTGCTGCTTTTGTCCAAAGAATACCATTCCTGGTTAAGCTTTTTCAGTCACCTTGGCATCTCGATGAGACTACCATAATCCGCTATCTGCTACTGCTCAATTGTGAACAGATGTCAGAATAATATAGTACTTGCCACTATAGCCTATGGAATACTACATAAAATATTTATTTATTTTCTCGTTTTATCCTAAACAAAATAATTATGTATGATCTTTATACAGTTGCTAAAAACTGGCATATCTAATCTCATAATGGTTTAAAACTAGTGCACAATAATCCTACGTGGTTCCCATCTGACCTCCTTTTCCTTCCTTAGCCGACTGCTGAATTACAGCTAGCTGCTCCTTCCCTATACCTTACTTTTTCTGCAATTCCTTGCCGGGTCTAGTCATTATTTACTCTATTAGTTTATTCCTGTTCTTGCCTCCTCTTGCACCTATCAGTGTATCCTCACCATGCTTAGCCTAGCCTCTAAGCCTCTGTCTGTTTTCATTTTTGCCTAGCCACTTAGCTTCTATCTCTTTACGAGTCATTATGCTGAATGGGTGCCATTTGCTTCTTTTAATTTAACTTAAAAATGTATCTTCATTTATAACACTGAATATAGCAACAAGCATATTTAACTATTCATAATGAGTACTGGTCAATTTCAGGCAACTTTATTTTATTTTTACATGGTTTGTCCTGTTACTGTTACACAGTCTTGTTTCTCTTAATATGAGAAACAGGCCTGAGCTTTTAGCACAGAATTTGTCACATTTCAATGACTTTTTACATCTGAAAATAATTTGAGATTGACCTCAGTTATAGTTATAGTATCATGAAAAACACAGAACAAAATAAGAGTAGCTCATTTGTGGTCTTCCAATGGTCCTCAGAAGATCCAGATGATACAACCTTCTACTGAACATGTGCCACACGCGCACTTGTAATTTCCTTGGGACAGAAAAATCACCTATTTGGCAAAATGGCTCAGATACAGTAAAGGCATTGGGACATTCAATACAGGCTTTTCCCACTTCTGGATACTTGGATACACATCCGGCTTTATCCCACAGTTGCTTGAGATGTTAACTGAGGTTATGGAAAATGGGCTTTGAGTTTAAAGGTTTAGGGGCTCCCTTTCACTCAGTCCTCCTCCCTTTTATTCTTCCTTGTTCCTAATATCTGGTGCACTATAATTCATTCTCTCTTTCTCTCTTACTCTAAATGGTTTTCTTGCAGGCGAGTGACCCCAGCACCTTTGAGCTGATCCAAAAGATTCACTCTCTTCAGCGGCGCCTGATAACCAAAACCGAGGAGGTGGTGGAGAAAGAGCTTCTGCTCCAGGTAAACACTCTTCTTACTTTCTCTGCGTAGCAGTCTGTCACGTCCTATTAGCTGGCCATGACTCATCAAGCCACCCTCCGGTCAGGTCATTGGGGGAATCGATTGTAAAGACGTGAAGCAAATCTCAGGCGCTTTGCTTTTAGATAGGACTTGTACAGCTGTATTTAACCTTCAGGTTCCGTTCACTACTCGGCAATGGCTGTGCTATTAAATGCTGGCCAGCTTTTCATTTTATACCAATGCAGATGTAACTATAAAAGATCTCTTCACCTACCTGCTCAATGTTACAATGTTGTAAATTGGTATTGGGTTCCATTTATTGGGAGTAATTCTCGAGTACATGATTTAGGAGAAAGATATGTATACGCACGATAAGAATGAAAGTATTAGGACACCTTCACAGTACACCTATACTTTGTGACATCCCATTCTAAATCTATAGCTATTAATATGGAGTTGGTCCCCCTGTGCAGCTATTCAACTCTTCTGGCTTTCTACAAGATTTTGAAATGTGTCTGTGGGAAGTTTTGCTCATTCATCCAGAACAGCATTTGTGCAGTCAGACACAGACTTCGGACAAGAGGGCCTGACTCACAATCTCCGTTCTAGTTCATCCGAAAGGTGTTTGATGGGGTTGTGTTGGATTTGTGTGGGGCAGTCAAGTTATTTCATACCAAACCCAACCAACCGTGCCTTTATGGTCCTTGCTTTGTGCATTGGGGCAAAGTCATGCTGGAACAGAAAAAAGCATTTCGCAAACCTTTTCCAAAATGTTTGAAGCATACAATTATCCAAAATATCTTATGCTGAAATTTTACAAGCCTTGTTGTTAACAAGTTGATAAGTTTTAATGGTGGCATCCTATTACAGTATTACACTATGCTAAAAAAAAACAGTGAGTTTTGTAACAGATGGACACAGTATACATTCTGCAAGGGTAATTTTTGTGATGTAACTTTTTCTTGTATTATGTATGTGTCGAAAGCTCACATTTGGCTCATTGCAACTACACAGTAATTACATTTTCTAAAACAAACAGGTTGAACATTTCTTTAATATTATTGTCACCAAGTTAATGTGGCTATATAACTGACTAATCAATTTTCAAATACAAATGGAGATAAAATTGCATTTATAGAAAAAAAAGATCACAGTACATTGATAGTGACCTTTGGTTTGGATCTTTCTCTATATATTTGATCTGTCTCCATACGTCTGTATATAATAACTTAATGCTTAGTACATGTGTTACATACTTTGTGTGATACAGGCAGATGAGAAGGTCAGTGGTACTTGAAAGTTGGTGAAACCCTTACAGTTTTTTTTCATTAGAACACAAGCTGCAAGTGTAGATAAAGTGATCCTTCTATGAGGGATGAGACCAAAATATAACTTTTATAGTTAATAAAGATAATGATTGGAATGTCCACATCAAATAGAAATATTGTGGAAGGACCAGTCATTACAGGTCACATGGGGGTTCACATGGGAAAAAAACCCAGAGCAGTTCTGTATGGAGGAATGGACTAAAAGACATTCCTCCAAGACAATGTGCAGGAATGATCAACAGTTACTGGAACATTTAGTTGCAATTTTTACAGTAGAAGGGTTCACACCAAACACAAGCAAAGGTTCGCATAATTTTGCTACTCGTGGATATGCAATACTACACTGCTTTCCTAAATAAATAAATAAACAAATGAATACACGCTATTTTTGTCTCATTTGGTTCACTGAATTATATTGAAATGAAATTATATGGGAAAAAATGTGAATATAGTTCACAGTATACTATGATTTTTTTTATTGGAAATTTATTCACTTCATGATTCCACTGTCAAAATTGATAGTACAGCTGTAAACTTGGTTGATTATGAACTGACCATATATGATTTCACAGCTCTGATATGGATTTTGATGGTAGTTTTGTCATGGTTCAGCTGTCAAATTTTACAATCATTTATCCTGGGTTATGCAAACATTTATCATGTTTTAGGTCACATATAGAAATATAGACAATTCTAAAGGTTTCACAAACCTTCAAGGACTGCTGTATCTGTGAAACAGCTATTTAAATGATGAACTTAAAATATAAAGTACGGTGTCATAATTTGTAATTGGTATCATTTCAGTTTCTGCTCTGTTGAGGTCTTTGCAGTTGTGTCTGAAAGCTCCATAAAAATAGACTGAACTTGAACATGTTTTTGACCAAGGGTGCTGAAGCTTTAGCTTGAGACTGTATGTTAAATGATTGCTTATAGTATATCATTTATTATAATTTATAATTTGATAAAGGTGATTCATGATTATACTTTAAAGAACAAAAAGACTGTCCTACATTCACATAGCCATTTTCTGGATCCATGAGAAAGTTCAATAACATGCATAACTGGTTTGTTATATGCAGAGACTGATTGATTTTTTCCCTCACATAAACAGTAATCATGTGACAAGGCAACTCGTATACAGACAGTTTTAAGCGTAAACTGCCCGCCCGATAAATCTGTGCTCACACTGACAAGAGTGCAAGGCTTAGCCTTGCTGTGAGTTGACCTTATAGATTTTATAGTGCTGGATTATACAGCTCTGGATGTGGGCTGCCAACCGTGATTAGTTTCTCCATTTCATTCAGCATCGACATGAATGACTGAAGATCCGCCCATGTCTACATCCAATTATGCCCTGTCAACATTTCAGCTCAGATGAACCTTCATAAAGCTAGGTGAGGCTGCCATTGAAATCAGTCGTAGTGTTGTTTTCTGAACATCCTTTATCAAACTAGAATGCTATCAGTGCCTTTTTATTTGGTACAATGTTGATCAATGTTTTATATGTTGGTTCACTGCCACTTGTCGAGTGTGTGTATTGTGTAATTTGAAAATAGATGAGTCACAAGATTCTCAGATACTACAATGGCTTGCAAGAACATGTTGACATAGCCATGTGTGCTCATCCTGTCTATTGTGAAACAGAGGGAGATCATAGCATGAGACTATTGTTATTCTAGATAAATATTGTACAAAACCATTTTTATAGTCTACAAGTAAGTGGGTTTCACAGCTTTGTTTAGATACTCCTGCAAAAGAAAGGAATTGAACTGAAAAGAAAAAAAGGTAATTGAACCGAAAATATGTTTTTGTATGGCTTTATCTTAGGGTATTGGTATATAACAGAGATGGCATCAGAGGTAAATCTACACTCTACTCCAATTTTCTCATTAAGACTTTCTTTATAGAGACAGCTTAAATTGGGTTTCTAAACATCACATGATTACATGCTGAGCCAATCTGGAGTGTATAATGCCTTTGATAATGCAGGTTACAGAGTTAACACTTTGGTATACTAACAGTGAGCACCTCTTGCATGCCCTCAGACTGCATACAATCCCCTCCACTGTTATTGACACCACTGGTAAAGATGAGCAAAACCTATGATTGAAGTAAATTTAGCCTGAAGAAAAAAATCCTGTTCAAGAAATAATAATTTTATAAACCAAACTACATGTGGCACATTTATAAATAACCCTGAACTTAATGTTTTGCATGGTCTCTGCCAATAAAACTACATTTAGTCTTCTCCAATAGCGTATTATAACGTTGGAAAATACAGAGTAGGGGATTTGAGAGCACGTTTCTTTACAGAAACTTTCCAGATAGTCCAAGGTCCTTGGTCCTCTTATGTGCACTGTCCTCTGACCATGGCAAAAGCTAGATTTTGTGGTCAGTAAAACATGTTTGTGTTGATCTGGACATGTTTTGGACCATTGTTCTGCTGAAAGATCCAATTAATTGGATCCAATTCATTTCTTGCCAGAGCCAGAAAGATGCTGGTTTCAATAGTCCTGGTAATTTTTGGAGTCCATGATGCTATGTATTGCTGTGGCAAACAGTTTTGAGAATGGCACACATTTTGGTTTGTTTGCTGCATCCGTTTTTATAGTAGCAGTTTATATTACATTGTGGCTGTAGATTGTGATGAGTGATCACGTGTATTGCAATTAATTGCAAAGTAATTCCCTGCCATAACAATGCCTTTATCAGAAACATTACTGCATTCCAGCCACAACTTTATGGCCTTACAAAATGGCCTGCTAGCATCATTTTGGTGATGATCTCGTTAGCTCAGGAAAAAAGGTTAATTGACAGCT
This sequence comes from Parotocinclus haroldoi, assembly GCA_034779995.1. Classification (NCBI taxonomy): domain Eukaryota; kingdom Metazoa; phylum Chordata; class Actinopteri; order Siluriformes; family Loricariidae; genus Parotocinclus; species Parotocinclus haroldoi. The sequence goes on along the minus strand of JAUZST010007570.1, from coordinate 56,234 downwards.
GATATCACTTTGCCATGCTGATTAGAAGAGCAAATTGGTTGCTTTAAGTGGTGCGTTTAAATTTTCTTCCATAGCCATGGTTACCTCCATGGAAACACAAGCAGTCCTCATTGCATTTCATCAAAAGGGTTTCACAGCCAAAGACAATGCTGCTTGTAAAATAACAGCTTGATCAGCCATTTATCGAATCATCAAGAATTTCAGGGAGAGTGGTTCAACTGCAGTGAAGAAGGCTTTAGGGCACCTGAGGTCAATTCTCAAAGAAACTGGACAAACAAAAAACCCAGGAACTGTGATGAACTCCAAGCATTTATTAGGCAAAAGATTGGTTGCCATCAGTCAAGACTTTGCCCAGAAGCTGAAATGTGAATATAGTTCATAGTTATACTATGATTTTTGTCATAGTAATTTATTCACTTCACGATTCCACTGTCAAAATTGATAGTACAGCTGTAAACTTGGTTTATTATGAACTGACCATATATGATTTCACAGCTCTAATAAGGATTTTGATGGTAGTTTTGTCACTTCATGGTTCAACTGTCAAATTTTACAGTTCATTTATCCTGGGTTATTTAAACTTTGATCCTGTTTTAGGTCACATATAGAAATATAGACAACTCTAAAGGTTTCACAAACCTTCAAGGACTGCTGTATCTGTGAAACAGTGATTTAAATTATGTACTTAAAACATTCATTTTTTACTGTGTCATAATTTCTAGCATCTCGAGGCAAACTGGAGAACAAAGTTCAATCATTTAAATATTAAGTCTGTGCTTAAACTGGATGTATTTGTCAATAAAAAGTAAGAAATGTATGAAATGCTTACGATTGTACTTCATAATACCGTATAAACATCTGACAAAGGTTCTAAACATCATACACATTATATATAAGCTCAGAAACGCATACATTTTCTGTAAAAGCTTAATGAATTGTATCTGGCTATAGGGGTTGATATTTGGCACAAACCATTCAGCAAACCTAAGATGAGTGTTACTGAAGAGCCACATCTCATGTGTTTTACTTATTAAAACCAGAATTTGTGACATTCTCAAAACCGGAAGCGTGAACATATCCCTATGGCATACAGAGGTAGTGCAGATTCTTGAAATGTTTCTAATGGTTGTATATTTACATTAATTTCTTTAGTCCGTGATCTCACCCAAGGCCAGTGAACAAATGTTTGTATATAATCTGATGTAATATCTCACGTGAGCATCAGCAAGTGCAGTTTCCAGAATATACAGGCTTACAAGTTGTTTTTCATTCATTTATTTATTAAGTGCTGAAATGTACTGAGAAGGACATTGTATCTGTACTGGTATAACTACAGTATCTTATTTGGCTGAGATTATGAATGCCATTGTGTGGATTGTTGGTTGTAGTTGTAAGCATGTCATGAGATATATGATGCCCTTTTTTTCATTGAGAGATGATTGAACCACCTTCCACTGGGCAGGTGATTAGTGCAGTTGCCTCGTTGCTCCAGAGACCTGGTTCAATCCTGACTATAGCCTGCCTATGTGGAGTTTGCATGTCCTCGTTTTAACCATGTGGTTTTTCTGAAGGTACTCAAGTTTACTTCCACATTCCACAGACGTATTAGGTTAACCCATTAAAAACCATCCTCATTTGGGGATCGGGGGCTTTAACTCGCCTACTGATGAGATGCGATGGGATGTAGGTGGACAGAAATAAAGTAAAAAATGTTCAGAAAAAGATTTGGCAGTTGAATGAATCTAATTTGGCCCTATGTGGGTGGGGCCAAGGTTAGGTGCTGTGACACTTCGGTTGGAACTTACTCTGTTTGTGTCAACAAAGGAAACAAACCCTGGATTGACCAGAGATAACCACTTGGAAAGGGAGAGTGAAACTAGTGCATTTACAGTATATTCAATGTCTGAAAGTATTATGCTAGACAGGGACCTGAATCCATGCACAAATCCTCTTAATCTGTATAAAAATAGTGGGATGTTTTTCACGCATCAGGTAGATGAGTGGAATTTCAGTGTCTGATCGTCAATGTTCACAGTCCTGTTCTTTGTTTGACTTATTATTGAGCAGTCAAACCTGTCCAAATAGTTTTGTATTTTTAGTATTTGTGTCAACCAGAAATTGTTCAAATAAACATGAATGAAACATAATGTCACATTACTTGCCAACCAAGGGTGTTTGTAGCGTTTTGAGCATTGAGCGTTCCCCAGTTCAAATTTTTTTATATCTGGGGACTAATTTATTGTATTACATAGGCAGTTAGTTATATGATTATTGGAAACCATTACGATATAACACAGGCACTATGATTGTCTGAAAGTAATGTTATCATATACCTAGCAGGCCAGATTACTGGTAATAGACCAGCTCAGTTTCCAGGGCTCTTGTCATCTTCCAAATGGTGTTTGTCCATTAAACCACAAACATGCTCCTTGCACTATACTTTTATAAAGGTGTTATTTCATTTTGTATGCTGTGAAGCTTATTTAAAACTATACTCTACAGACAGTATGATACTTACATCGTTACAGGAAAATAAAAGAAACAAAAACACTTGGCATGTTCACACACAATCTAGCTTGTGTTTTGTAATTGTAGTTGGCTTGATCCTTCAACATCATAATTAACTCTGTTTGAAAAGGATTCTCCCATGCCGCCACTGACTAGACTACTTCAACAGTTTAAACCTTGCCTTCCCACTTGTTCTGGAAAAATGGACTGGTTGTACAATTCCAAATCAGAAAAAGATAGTATGGAAAATGCTAATGAAAATGCGGTGTTCCTTACAATAACTTGTATTTAATTTTAGACAGACCATTTTTTTCTGGTCATCTTCTATTCATTTGTTAATAAACATGGGGCAATTTAGAGCTAGTAATGAGATGAAACTAAATAATCAAGAAGATGATGTCAACAGGTGATTGAAGTCATGATTTTGCATAAAGCAGCATGCAGGAAAAGGCTGAGACTTTAAATAGCAAAGAGGATCTCCACTTTGTCAGCTAATGTGTTGCACTCAGAAGCTAACACTAAGTGAAATTACATGCACTTGATAATCAGTAATTGTACCTCACAGAGCATGTGTAGTATGTGGGACTGTGGTGGCCCAGTGGTTAAGGTACTGGACTATGTACCAGAAGGTCTTTGAGCAAGGCCCTTAACCCGCAATTGCTTGGATTGTAAGACTGCATTACTTGTAAGTCACTCTGGATAAGGGCATCTGCTAAATTATGTAAATGTATGTATACCCACTCTATAATTTAAATAAAGGTATATTTTTCAGTCTGCGCATGCACACAAACGTAACATAGTTACCTGGTTCGCTAATTCTTAGTGACTTTGCTGTCTTTGAAATTAATTTTCATATGTCTGGTTTATTTTGTACTTGTTGGATCTGGCAACCTCAAAATTAAACACTTTGTGGAGACTACAAGCCAGTATATACTATAGATAATTACATTTACGATCTATTATAGATAATTACAAATTTTATCATTTAACATTAATGTTTGAAGTTTATGTCACATTTTTCTGTGAAATGATTGGCTCATTGCAAAGCACAGGGTGAGTTAAAAAACACCTCACATGCTGCGTCATGGATTTTTCACAAAGTACGTCCACTACGTGACTTGTCATCCACGGTCCTGGATTCTGTGAATTTGTCTATGAGTAATGCAACAGTGTGAAATGATTGTGAAAATTGTGGCATTTCTGGGTGTTGGGGTTGTCAAAGTCTGTGGCTATGATACAGCTGCTGTGTTTCCCGGAATCCAATTATTTGTTGATAACCAGAAGAGATATTGCAAATCTGATTGCAGCAATCCATTTCTGAGACAATTCTGGTCTTCTCTGATATGCTACATGACCACCTATTTTCCTATATAAAAACTTGCTCTTGATCCAATATGGCAGCTCGCAAGATGGACATAACCCAATATATAAGCCCCCTCACCCATTACTTGCTGGGGGTATTCAGATATGTAATTTTCCATTTTGTCTCTGAAATAAAAGCGTGTCCTGTGACTTTTGACTCACCCTGTAGAAATCCGCGTTCTGATTACTCAAGTCCATGTATACTCATTGGTCAGATTACTGACAAAATCATTGCTCACAGTATGCTGGAGGTTGGATGTTGTTGGTAACATAAATGAAGTGTTCTTACACCTGCCAGTGGTTGGTGGTTGATTGACTCTTTGTGTCTGTGTGGAGTTCAAAATCTTCTCACTCCCTAGTAGCACAATTATTTGTTATGGAATTAGTAGTTGAAAGCAAGGTCCACACTGGATATATATATAATCCAGATATATATAATCCAGATATATGATATATATGATGGTATTGGATATATGATAAATGGAGACACAACTTTTGCAATTTGGTAACAAATGGTTTGAATCAGGATCAGCCATTCAGGAGGATTTCACAGCTTTAAAATCCTGGTTTTGACCTCAGAGCTTAAGTTAAATTCAAAGTTTTTGAACTTCAAATGCTAGCTTTCTTGTGCAGAGGTTCACCTTACCGAACAGAATACTTACTCATCAACATCCTCACACTTTTGAATGAAAGACTATCTAGAGATTGAGATGAGCAAGGCAGTCTGTCACCCAGACCTTCTGTAAGGTTCACACAAGTATTAATTGAGTCTTCAATTGCATTGAAGCAGAACGGCGTTAAGAAGCGCTTAATAGTATGTGTGTGTGCATGCATTTGGCAGAGCAATTAGTACATCAATTATACATTCCTACTTAGTCATATAAGGCCTGCAATTATTGCTGATCCAACTCTCTGGAAGCATAGTGCATTATATAAAGCTTAAATGATTAATTCAGTAAAATAATAGTTTGGTGCCTGACATTTTCTTCAGTTTGGACAGAAGCTATGAGACCAGAATTGCTAAAACGTGTAAAACTTTTTAAAGTATGTATCTAACAGCCTACATTTTTAAATCTTTGTGTTCTGTATATACTCTTCTCACATTTCTTTTACTTTAAATCGCATCTGGTACTTTTAAATAATGGTGCTAATGGTTGCGTTGCACTGAACTGTAATGCTGTGCTTATGTTTGACTGCCTTCATCATAAGACTTTGCTTCTATAACCCTGATAAGAAATCTCGGTCATGTTATTTACTGGCCTTGCTGGCAGGTTACATCACACTCTTCATGCTGTGTGCTTAAAGGTTTCACTGCTAGATGCTCCACAAATGCCAACATTATCCATCCATCCATTATCTTCCTCTTAATCCATACAGGGTCACGAGCCAGCCGGTGCCCACCTGGCAACTCTGGGCACAAGGGCAGGAACAAGCCTATACTCCAATCCATCGTAGGGCACACACAGTCAAACACTGAGGGCCACTTTTAGAGACGCCAATTAACCTAACACGCATGTCTTTGGACTGTGGGAGGTAACCGGAGTAAACCCACGCAAACACGGGGAGGACATGCAGACTCCACACATAAAGGATCCAGGCCACCTCACCCTGGGCTTGAACCCAGGATCTTCTTGCTCTAAGGCAAGTTATTGCGCCCATGTTTCATAGGCTGAACTCACATATTTAAGACTTTTTCTGTATGATATCCCAGATCTCAGATATGTTTCAGGAATTTGCCTGAATCTATGTGAGCACTTTTCATTTGCTGTAATAATCCATCTACCTCACAGGTATGGCATATCAAGATACTGATTAGATATCATCATTATTACTCAGGTGTAGGACCACTCTAAAATGTGCAGTTTACTGGTCCCTTGAGGTCAGATTAGTCAGTATCTGAAGTGACCACCACTTGCCTGACGCAGTGCAACACATCTCTATCGCATAGAGTTGATCAGGTTGTTGATTGTGCCCGGTGGAATGCATCTCTGTGTTCGTTGCCTGCCCATATCATAACCTCACTGCCTCCATGGGCCACTTGATTTACAATGTTGGCATCAGCAAACTGCTTACACGATGCCATACACGCAGTCTCCCATCTGCTCTGTACAGTGAAAAACGGGATTAATTCATGAAGAGAACACCTCTGCACCGTGCCATCAAATGTGAGCATTTGCCCATTCAAATCTGTTATGATGATGAACTGCAGTCAGGTGAAGGCCTTGGATGAGGACAATGAGCATGCAGATGAGATTCCCTAAGATGGATTCTGACAGTTTGTGCAGAAATTATTTGGTAATGCAAACCAACTGTCGCAGCTGTCTGGGTGGCTAATCAGACGTTCTTGGAAGTGAAGTGGAGGTCCTGGGCTGGTGTGGGTACATGTGGTCTGTGGTTGTGAGGCCAGTTGGATGTATGGCCAAAGTCTCTGAAAATGCTTTTGGAGACGGCTTATGGTACAGAAATGAACATTTCATCTGTAACTGTTATTTAAAGGCTACAGAAGACTAGGTATGTAAATAGCCCTGCCTTTGCACATATGCTAAAGTTATAATTGAATCTCTCCCAATCGCTTCCAACTTGTCCTTACCTTCCACAAACTACACTGCTCTTAAAAATTAGGGCATTTTTCAAAATGAATATGAAAGGATTAAAAAAGAAGCATTTGATGTGATTTCATTAAACATGATCGAAAAATTAATTAAACAAATTGGAAAGCAAATGAAAAAGAAATTTGTTTGATTACGCAAATAAGATGCAAATTCAATTATTGTGACTGAGTATCAAGTGCCATAATCATGGGGGTGAACAGAAGCATGTCAAACTGGACGAAAGTGCTAAACATTGACTGTTCAGCAGTGTGTATAGTGTCCTGGGCTGGTGTGGTTACATGTGGACTGTGGTTGTGAGGCCGGTTGGATGAATGGCCAAATGCTCTGAAATGCTTTTGGAGACGACTTATGGTACAGAAATGGACATTCCGTTCACAGGCAACGGTTCTGGTGGACATTCCTGCAGTCAGCATGCAAATTGCACGCTCACTTTAAACTTACATCTGTGGCAATGTGCTGTTTGATAAAACTGCACGTTTTAGAGAGGCTTTTTATTGTGGCCAATAATCTTGCTGTCTAATCAGCATCTTGATATGCAACACCTGTGAGATTGGATGGATTATCTAATGCAGATTTAGCATTTTCCATCAATATTTAAAAAGAAAGGGCCCTTTGTGTACATTTTGTGTACAAAAGTCTTAGATCTTTGAGTTCAGCTCATGAGAAATGGTCATGGAAATGGAGAAAAAGTGTTGCTTTTTTCCTTGTTCATTATATAACATATATGTGTTCTCAAGTTTTGCCTACATTTTCGATTACATTTGGAACTAGTTTTAAGCTGAGATTCATGATAGCCTGCTTGGATACTCATGGTATAAATCCGCTTTGATGAAACCATTCAAATGTGTGAAACGAACAAAAGTCTATTGCGAGGGAGGTGTGAACTGTTACTTAAAGGCTACAGCAGACTGGGTGTGTAAATAGCATGAAAAACGCCATGAGTCAGAACCATGTCGTATATAATAAGCAATTATAAAGCAGTTTTTAGTTGTTTAATCGACTTGTGTTATAGGATTAAAGCAAAATGATTATAGCTAAATCTATATTAGATTCAGATGACTAAAATACTACATGTAAAGTTATACATGGATGCTTTTTTAAACATTTCCCCTGAATTATTTAGACAATTAATAATTACTCATTAGACAAAATTATACAGCTATTAACCAGCTATGAAACAGTTTTAGTGTTTGAATGTGTGCACACGGAAACAGATTTAACTTACTTGAACCAGAAACACCTTAATGGGTTGATTAATGAGTAATTTCTCGGTTCAGTAAAATTAGTATAACAGTGGCATCTTTTAGTTCACAACTCAGCAAAAAAACACAATAAGCACAAGAAAGAATCAAAGCATTATCATGCCTACCTTTGCATGGATTTTTAGGATGCCATGCCTGCAGATGTTATTTCAAGTTATTATTGTTATATTTTAACGGAGTTTACAAAGAGTCTTGTTTTTCTTGACATTAAATGAGAAATGTGCCAATATATCGACTCTCCTCCTCTCTTTTGGTTTTATGAGAAACTGTACAGAGGCTAGTCCAACTTGTCCTTACCTTCCACAAACTACGCTGCTCTTAAAAATTAAGGCATTTTTCAAAATTAATATGAAACAATTAAAAAAGAAGCATTTCATGTGATTTCATTAAACATGATTGGAAAATTAATTAAACAAATTGGAAAAGCAAATGAAAAAGAAATGTGTTTGATTACGCCAATAAGATGCAAATTCAATTATTGTGACTGAGTATCAAGTGCCATAATCGTGGTGGTGAACAGATGCATGTCAAAGACGAAAGTGCTAAACATTGACTGTTCAGTAGTGTGTATAGTGTATGGTCACCCAAAACTGCCAAAACACACTGAAAGTGATGGGTCATGGACAGGATCAGATTGTCCAGCAGCTTTTGTGGTATTGTCTTTTGATTCATTTTGAAATATCCCCCTATTTTTGAGAGCAGTGCAAATCAGATCTTATTGGATGGTACCACTGCCATACATTTTCGTCTTGCTTTTATTCAAATAAATTTCATCCTAGTTTTTGCATTTGGCAAATACATTTTTATTTAATTTGATTGTAGTCATCGCCTTATTTTTGTCAGGAAAAAAGGATAATTGACTGAATCAATTATCACCATTGAACTATGATGAAAATCAATTAACTGTCAATTAACATTTGAAGCAAATTTTTATGCTTAACTAATCATTATATGCCTTCGTGACTATGTCGAGTTCGATTCTTATGTCGTGGCATTACTACAACAACTGACACTGTAAAAATGCAAATGTTTTGTGATGCGGGTAAGGGTATAGCAAATAAATGCTTTTTGGTTTCATGTAACCTATGCAGGTGTAACTAATATTCAGACTAGACACTGTTTTAACTTGATTGATGTGTTTGGAGTCTATTTTTCTGCACGTTACTTATAGTGGAACTTCTAATGCCACTCAATATGGACATTGATTTGCCCCCAAATTCAAACAAAAATCCTTCTTCAAACATGGGCACCCTAAATAAAACACTTAAAAGTGCAGTCTTCCAAAGATGACAAAGAAGCACATATTTTAGTCAGTGGCGATAATGCATCAATATGCTATTACAATAGCCATAAAATGCAAAAGAAGAAAAAGACATAGGGTTCGATCATTAGTGCAGCACGACTCTAATACTAGGAAGTCATAACCAATAATTGACTGCACTTTGCACTTCTATATATATGTAGGTATCAAACCCACCCTGCACTTCTGGTGCTAAGGTAAAGTTGGGAATTGTGACTGTGTGGATTTATTTTTTGTTAGATGGTATTGTCAGTATTAAATCATATTAATTATGAAAGTTTGGGCTTAATTGATTCATTTTGTTATTAAAAAGATGTTGAATGAAAATTGATAACACACTCGCTCTGTATTGCTTTGGTATTATATCCGGAGCCTATCTCAGAACTTACAGGATTCATGTTCATGTCTTTGCTAAACAACAGGCTAGTGCATCACTCAGGACCTGAAAGGAATTGCTGTTGCCCCTAAACACCCGATGTAGCCTCCTCTCCCTCATACATGATATTTTGTGCCTGGTGACCTATTATGAATATTAATGTTGTGCTCAGGTGGTGGAATGCTCCAACATAACAGCTCACCACCACAGTGATCTGGGCTTGACTCTTAGCAGGGCTTCCCTGTTGTTCGCCTGTTTGTCGAAGTGTCTGAGGAAGAACAAGCCCTTTGGGGCTCCAAGCACTGTGACTGCAACCCCTGCCTGACATCACACCTGGTGCATACTTACCCTACACCTTGTGTTCTTCGGGGGTAGAAGCCAAGCCCACCATAAAACTGAGAAAGAAAATGTGGGATAGAATGCAAACAAATATTATTGTTACTATTACAAGATAGCATTTATCTTTCATATAATCGTCTGTTTTTTCTTTGCAAATGATAGATTTTAAGCTATGATTCCTTAACGTCACTCACCATTAATTACACAGCACAGAAAAATTATGATCATTTTTAACAAATCGTATAAATCTGGGCCTGAGAGTCTGAATGAATACGGTTCTCAGCACGATCTGAGTGGGGAGATCTTCAATACCTTACATAAGCAGGAAGTGCTTGTGATGCTTCTGAATTAAATAGACACAGAAAAGGGAGGCAAGCGATCGAGTATGAAAAGAACGAGGTTGATGGCAACAGGGATTTAAAAACGTAGGATTCGTGGGTATGGGGTGAAAGCTCAAAATGCTTCGTCATCTCAGATGAACAGCTTCTATTCTTTACCTCGCTCAAGTTGGAACACACCATTTGTTTCAGTAACACAAAAAGATTATTTTGAAGCCTTGTTATCCAAGCAGTCATGCCTAATTTGCTGTTAGCATATAGTTATGATTCACTGAGATACATGGAGCTTGTCTAGGAATAGTCATCTCTCTGATGCTGTTACTCATGACAAGCATGACGAATGCAACATTGATATGCCATATTAGCAGAATAATTCACAGCTCTCTTTCATACGGGATCATTTCAGACTGACTGGTCCTGATACTGAAATACATTCACAACCCATCTGTACAATGTACCTTGGAGTTTTCAGAATGCATATGGCTTAGATACTTTGACATTCCTTATTATTAGTGAAACAAGTGATTATTTGTCAGTTCTAGTACATTTCTGGTTCTATTACGTAAAGCATCTATTTACAAATATATATATATATATATATATATATATATATGTATTTACTGGCTCTTACTGTTCAGCAACCATGTGATCAACATCCATTTACTTTAACAACTGTGGTCTTAAAAATTATATTAATTATAATAATAGGATATACAAATCTACCTTTTAACACTGGACACTATGGACATGAAACATTGGTTGTTTAGAGTCTTTTTTTCTTCAAGTTACTTACATTGGAACCACAGAATTTGAACACAAAATCTGACTTTGGGCACTTCATGGTGCGATCTTCCAAAGACGATGTATGAAATCCAGTACAGCCTGTGACCATAATGCACCAAAATGGTACGCTAATAACCATAAAACACAATAAAAGAAGAGGAAATAAGGTGTGGTCACAAGCATATTATGTATATTTTATTACATCATATGATTTTATATTATACTATATAGACTATATATACTGTAATATATAGTATAGTTTAACTCCCACACTGTCCTGATTAAAATTAAATAAATAAAATTATATTAATTAATGTGGTGGCTTTCCACTTGTATTTCCTTCTCTAGTGCATACAGTATAATTTTAATGTAGTTTTCTTGTGAAAATGCCCTTGATGTTTACATTACATTTACAGAGTATACAACTGGTTAATGTCCATTTCTGCAAACGTTCTTTTTCACCGAAAGTGCACAGGTTAACTGTAATTTTATTACAACTAATTTTAGGACACTAATGTCAATACACATTACAGTCTGAATGGAAAACTATGTAAGTATGATCTGCCAGCCTATACGATGCACCTAAGACCCCTGAGTTCATCATTCAATGATGTGGAATCCCTATGTGGAATCCCTCCTATTTAGGTTCATGCTTTTTAAAATATCAATTTAGTAACCCATGGCATAGAGGCTACTGCACATAATCCAGAATTTGCTAGAACAAGCTCAGTCTGTAACATGGGGGTGGGTCATAATCTATACTCTCAGGAGTTTTGCGTCTCAGAAGTGTCAAGCAAAATGTGAACACATCCGGGTAAACACCAACCACAAACTGCATTGAGATGCTGCCTAAAGGAACAAATCTCACTTTTCCAGAATCAAGATAAGAACCAGGGTAGCTCAGCACTCTACACTGGCACTGTATCAACTTTGTACTTATATATTAAATCTCCCAGATAATATGTTCAAAGACGGATGGAGGATAAACAAAGTTCTTTACTTTGTGTACCTGCCTATGTGTAAAATAGCCCATTATACATTTTTACTATATTTGGAAATGTATATTTCCTTACTTTAGATCTATATTTATATCTATTTTAATTTTACTACATCCTGCGTAACAGGATGTTGACTGGAGAAAATAAATATTGCTTTACAGTAATGAGTACAGTAATTAAAATATTATTATAACGATTATAACGAAAACTGGATGCAAACAATGCAACTCTACCATCAACACTGTATCTTTGTTATACACATGCTATACCTTTTTAAATATACGGAAATTCACAAGAATTACATAAAATGTATTAATGTACCATTACAACTCTGTCTAAAGGAAAGCCATAATACAATATGGTGGACCTGATAGTTGTGTTTGACAGAATTCAAAAATCCATTGATCAGCCTGATGAAACAGAGTGAATGTGAACCAGTTTATATAGTTGTAGGATAAAGAGAACATACAGGTAGTGGATAAACAAAGGAGTATAACTTACAATAGGACAGGTACACATTCAAAAATGTCATGTACAGCTTGTTTCTAATAGATAGATTAACACAAATACCCAAATAATCTCTAAACACATCAACTGAGTCTCCAGTCCAAATGATGGACTTCAGCTCATAAACTACTGCCTCTGCTTATGAATCCACAGCATTGATTGGCTGTTGTGATTACAAGCTGTTTACAGCTGCACCTGGAGTTAAGGTAGATTTTTATTTCTGTTTATAATGACATTTTTAAGTCATCAGATGTTAAAGTGAACAGACATTAATTGGGTCATTACGTGCATACCTGTATATGAAATCTATATTGTGGTATTACTGTTTAACTGTGTTGTTTACTTATATTCACTGCTAAAATGTGGGTTTTATATCAATCTGCTAGGGTTTTGGAGTGTTTAAGGTAAGCGTGTAGTTGACTACAATCACGTGTGTTTGCAGGAGAAAGAGAAGCTGTATGTGGAGCTGAAGCACATATTAGCTCGTCAACCAGGACCAGAGGCAGCCGAGCAGCTGCACATCTACCAGCAAAAGCTACGGGAGAAGACCAAACAGCTCAAGGTCCTCTGAGTCTCATTTACTGGGTCCCTTTTCCTTTCTCCCAAACGATTTACTCTTTCACTTTCATTTTACTGTTGAGGGGGCAACAAACCCTCTCCAGACCTCACAAGCACACCCAACCCAAAACTGCCTTGCTGTTACAGAGGCTTATATCAGACCATAAATTATTTCATCACTCTTTCCTCTGAGCTCTCACCCCACACACTGTTTCCATCATGTGTATGAATAATTAGTTAACCTTTTGCCTAATTAAGTGCTCTCGGGCCCAGATGCAGACGGCTAGCACTAACATCCTCTGGGATTCTCAGTCTCGCCCATGGCTTTTTGTATGCTTATTCATGGCCTAATTCATTCTACATTAAAGCGGCACAAGGCTGGATGAAACAGTGATGAGACGCCCTTCCAATGTGTCTGTCTGTAGCAAAATACAGTCAGATCCATTTACTGTTACCCTTGGTAAGATGGAGAAGATGTAGGTACCTTCATTAACTGAAGGTGTGTAGTTAATGAACTTAAATCATCAGACATTAAATAGCTGCTTTCAATTCAAAGCAATGTATTGTAAAAAAAAAGAACCATGCCTGAGAGATTGCAGTGCTCTCTCTTTCCCTACATATTATTGTACATTCTTTCTCACGATCGTTTGTCACTCTTTGGTTTTGACTTCTGTATGACCATCCCTCCGTTTTCTTGCTGATTTCAGTTTCATTCCCTGTGAGTGCACCTGCTTGTGTTTCTGACTCTAGACTGGTCCTGATTTCGATTCTACCTCATCCTCTCTTGGTTTGTCTGTCTGTGATTACAGTAAACGAGCTCCTTGCTCTCGTTTTTGATCTCTGCTCAATGACGGCATAACTACAGAACCCACTTCCAGTAAAATGCTCGAATAGTGTCTGCTGAATTCCAGAGACTTACGTTTTGTGGTTGGATGAAAGAAAAGAGTTTACATTTACATTACATGTGTCATTTAGCAGACATCCTCATCCAGAGCGACTTACAACTGATCCATTCTTGCAATCCAAATGGCCTAATGGACCATATACAGTAAATATAATCGTTTGTGTTTTATGTGAATTTACTGATTAAAACCCTGGAGCAAACTAAAGCACTATAACCAATATATTTGTGTTAAGAATTAAAGGACCTTCCTAGTGTGAGGCTGTAACACTATACACACTACCCCATGAAACTTGCAGTCAAAGTTATTTTGCTATTATTACCAAACTAACTACATAATTCAAGTAGATTTGGTTTTGTTGGCAATGGATGGTATATACTGCAATTACATTCTCAAAAACAAATGTATTTTTATGTTCATGTTTATGGGTGATTCTTCAATTAGGGCATTGGTTCCCAAACTTTTTTTCTGTTACGTCCCCCTTTTGTAAATAAGAAGAATCATTATTATGCCTTTACTTCAACAAATGCAAACATTGTCTTGACATAATTAAAACAAACATATTGCAAATCTTAGGATGTTAAAACAATGACAGAGTCACTCAAATATAGTACTGTGCAAAAGTCTTAGGCATTCTACATTGTTCTGGTTATATTCTAAATGTAGTTTATTTATGTTTTTAGTGGTCAGTCTATATTGTACTCTGTTTTCTAATGGTCAGGACCCCCCTCAGCACTGCAGTGACACGAATGTGAGGGTGGTGTGGTAACATGTGCTGCACTATTATTAGTGGCTCAGACACAGCAGTACTGCTGGAATTTTTAAACACTTTGTTCACTTTCCACTTTATTAGAGACAATGGTCCACCTTGTGTGTGTAAAGTCAGAAACACTATCTCTTCTGTCATTGCGCAATTTGTCATCTACTAATCTTTTATCAGTGCTTACAGGACACTGCCTACAGGATGCTAACAGCTGGTCATTTTGACTGCTGAACTACTGATTGTTTCAGTCCAGTAGTGACACTGAAGTGATCTAGTCCTAAGAAGCCTTAAAAAGGCTTGAGAACCCTGGATTTCTACATATTGGTAATACAAGGAATACTTAGGCATAAACAAATACAGTTAACACAATATGTTTCAACAAATGTGAATTCAGTTTCTCATGGGCTTTAAAGCAGGAGGTAGATCTGTAAAGAGGCCTATTGACTTTTGTGAGTTAGTTTTATTTCAGACAAAGGAAGCAGTAGTTTAGGCTGGGAAATAAAATGTTCTCTTTAGAGGAATTACTCACTATAACTCTTAAGATGGAGACAGTTCAGATCATCAGAGTCAGGGGCATTCACACCTGCAGTGCTTGCTTTAGAACTATTTGACTTTTTCTGAATGTGCAGACACGTCCAGCGCCCAAAGGCAGCAGGCTTCAAGTTTAATTTGCTGATAATTCATTACCAAGTGTAATGACTTCCACACCACAGGCGTTCACTGACAAAACCTTGACTAAACAACCCTTGCACAAGATTGAGAGCTAGTGTGGAGGAGAAAGAAAAAACATGTACTTACCTTTCATTCTTTTTACTTTGATTAATGTCTGCTTTTCCCTGCCCGTTGGGAACTGACCATTAATTAGCATTGCTGCAGAGGTTTGACTGATGAATTCTTTTTCTATTACTGTCTTTACTGTGTTTCTACATGCTATCCCAAGTCTTATTCAGAAGTAGTTTTCTCTAAACGGTATGTTGTCCTTGCAATTACTAATAAGTAACTAATAATTAGAACGCTGCTAATAAAAGAACTATATAGAGAGGACTAGAACATGATGGTGGAATAATATTATATTAATGTAATGTTACAGTCCAGCCTTTAGCTACAACATGGCCAATCGTATATGGATATTTGCATTTGATGTCATATGAATTTGATCTCCCTTTGCTGCTCAATTCTCCTTCCATGTGGGCAGAGTTTTCACCAGATGTTAGAACATAATTGCAAGGACTTGCTTTCATACTGTCAAAATAATATTAGTGAGGTTTGGAAACAAATTTGGGTGGTGAGGCTTGCTTTTGAGATCAAGACCCTGTGCAGTACATATGTGTTGAACCATTTTGTTGGATCTTGATTCGTGTATGTGCTGAAACATGAAAAACCTCACCCAAAACTGTTGACACACAACACTGCATTAAAACACCCTTTTTTTAGCTATGTGCTCATGAATTTTGGCAGGTAGCTCCTTGCTTTTCCCAACCTAGATACATCTGTTAGACTGCTAGATGTTTATTTATTTGACTCCAGTTCATGCTGCTTGCAATAAACAGCTCTTCTGTCTTGTTGTTTCTAATCAGATAGATCTTAAGAACAGAGCTAGGTTTGATAATTACTTTAACAACGAGGAGAGTAAGTACAACCAAGTTGGAATGGTAGGGAAAATGCAGCTTTTCTCACATTTGCTTTGATTTGTATAACATTTTAGAAGTATTAAATATGGATCAAATATGAAGTTCTTTCAAGGTTTGTCTGGTCAGCTTTAGTTTTCATTTTTTTAATAAACATCCATTCCAGCATTTCAGGCCAAGTAGTTCCAAAAAAGTTGTAAAGCATTTACCAATTTGTTATGATGCTATTCCATCTCACAACACTTAAAATGTGTCTTGGTACCATGGACAGCATTTTTGGTTTCAGAAATCGCCACGTTCTCTGTTGGGTACTGGTCAGGACTGCAGGCAGGACAGTTCAGCGCCTGTGCCCTCTTCGTAATGACTTTATAATTTGTGCAGCATGGATTTACATTGTCATGTTGAAAGATGCATAGACATTCCTGGAGAAGATGGGCAGCTAAAATATCTATGTACTTTTTCGCATTAATGCTGTAAGATGTGACTGAGCCCAGAGAAGTCGCTACCACATTCTGACATGGCTAACATAAGGCTTATTTTTTGCTCAGAAACACATTAATTGGCATTTGTGAATGTAGATCTGTATTGTAGTAACTAAGTAACCCCATGTGGTTATTACAGCTTTTGCTAAAAGGCGATTCTTGATTCCATGCTGTCTTGCAAGTGATTTACACAATAGCATGGTGTAATTCAGTCTAATCCTTTGGTTTCTTTTGTGTAAGACAAAAAGAATAATACTTTTGTTTCTGCAAATCATTTAATTTTAATGAACGCTGTAATCTCTCCTTTTACAGTAGTGTACAGTAAGGCCATACATAACATTTTAAAAACTTAAATGATTTAAAAAATGTTCGTAAGGGGTGGCTGTGCCAGGTACTTCAGTGAAGGGCAGTGATTTGCTCATGAATAGCTCCAGGAAACAAGTGCTGAAGCATTGATGACAGACACAAAAACTGTTTAAAATAATAAAATTTTTGCAAATGTGATCCTATGCAGGGTTTGTCTGTAACAAGTATGTCAGGTTTAAGGGTACAACCTGGTAAATTTTGTGTTAAACCTCACATTTTCCAGGGAGAACTGTTTAAGAGAAGTTTAAGATCACAGTGTTTAACACTTTATCCAATCATCCCATTCTACTAATTTAAACAGGTGGACTGAAAAATAACTTTGTGTAGGGAGAATTCTTAGCTCAGGCTTCACAGCACTGGATCACCTTCTGCTGGGCTGTGCAGTTGGTCAAATTAATCGTAGGTCAGCAAATTTGTTGGGTGATATGAGCCCAGGAGTGCCAATCAGTTCCATTGAGAGGTGTTGCTGCAGGCCTGGCTTTATGCCTTGCAGGCATGCTTTTTATGGACATGGCTAAATCTTACTCTACATCAGCACTTCTGCTCTGAGATCCATTATGGGCACAGGCCCATTTATCTGGATTGAAGCCCACTTATTTACTGGCCTAACGCTGAGGCTCTTAAACAAACCTGTTAAATGGGACCTCACAGTTTTAGCTCTGCTCTTCTCTGTAATCTGTAAAAAGGGTCTTTAGCTTTGTAGAAAGTCATCAATTCTGCAGAGCCTAACATGCCTCCTTAGCTAGGTTTTGGACCTTGGTCTGTCTTTAAACAATATTTCTCGCACACCCTCATTCTGGTAATTCCCTATCTCCTAAAATAGGATGAGTTCTTGCAATACAGACACATCCTAATGCAGTGAAAATTGAGTAGCCATAGAGTGAGCCTTAGTTCCAAAAGAGATATCCAGATAAATATTAAATGAAGTCTCATCAGTGTCCACTCAAAATCAGATGCAGAAAATGAAACAAAAAACAGCTTCTCTAGTTTACAGTGGCAAGTACTGTATATAGTTTGATCTCCCCTTACACTTAATATGCCAAGTTGAACCAAGTTGTTTTACCTGCCAAAGGCTTTCCATGTAAGCACAAGCCCCAGGACAGAGCCATGCCACCAAATAAACTATCAGCATTACGCTTGCCACTGAATTAAAAAAAATGACTAGTGGTTCTGACTGAAATGCTAAGTGTTAGAAATATTGGAATAGAAGAAAATGGTAATATAGAATGACAACTCTAAATGTTGGTCATATAATTAACAATATGATATATAATCATTATACCATTGCTAAATCAAATGGAGGCCTAAGACTTTTACACAATACTGCAAACCACAATGGACTAGTTAACCTAATGCCTTTGGTACCATGGGACTCCACTGGAAAACAAGTAATGTCCGAGTGCCCAGAATCCATCTGGGGATCTCTGGAGCTGTGAGACAGCTTCTGGTCATTTTTGTGCCCCCACTGGAGTGACTTTGAGAGACTAACTGCACTGGCAGCTCATGTCAGACAGCATAAACATCCATTTCAGTTATATAGTTGTGTTGATCTATATGGAGATCTTTACAAGCCGAACCCATGTATGGGTGTGGGTGTGTATGTGTCTTCAACAAACAAACATAACAAACCTTGTTATGTAGGTGCTAGCATACAGAAAATAAAGAATAATAATAAAGAAGCAGGTAGTTGAGTTCAGTCCTTGTATATACTGGTTATACATTCTTCTTCTGTCTGTGTGCACTGTACCCTGAGACTTCTAGAAAGGTAGACTGACTACTCAGAAATGCCCTTAGTATGTGTGATACCTTGTGATGGACTTGTGTCCAGGCTGTTTAGGTATGACCCTTTAATGTCAGCATTTCATCCTGTGATACAGTACGTTGACTGACATGGATGCTGACCAGATACTACCATGTAGTCATGCAGCAGTTTAGATACATTGCACATAGTGTTATTACTGTTGCAACAGTAATATAAATCACAATCACGGGTATTATAGAATTGTCCTGTACAATACAGTATTTCCTATATTTGTATATTTATTAACATTTGAAACACTTGATATTGCTGTTTTCTGCCCTAAAGATTGTTATTTTCTTTTCTTTTAGCAAGTTTTACAGTGGTTTGCCTACTGTCTAATACTATTTATCTGTCATTCAGACATGAATTAGATGTATATAGCACAGAATATCATTTCCTATTGTAATTATTGAGCTTGTTAAAGTTGCTGTCATTGTTACTGTAAATGTTAAAACAAACAGATGTTTATCAGATGGCTGTTACATGTTGCATTCCTGTATTACTATAGTGGTCCTACTGTTCATGAAGCTAACCAGGTACTCACTAGTGTAAATGTCATGCATCTCTGAAATGACAGAGGCAGTACAAACATTATGCTTGGTTTATTGTGCAAAAACTTTCAAGCCCTTAGTGGGCATTGAATATCTAGTGAATATTTGTGTGATTAGTATTGTTGCCATGCTAGCACTTCGCTCTAGTCTGCATAATCACAACATTTTTGTAGATTATTACTTTCAACACAGTTCACTATGTATAAGGTATATATTAAGTACATTGTAACTGGTTTAAAACTCTCATTCCATCAATGAATAGATTAAGCTATTTATACTGCTCAAAAAATTTAATATCCCCTAATTTGTATGCAATTTTTAATATAACATATTATATATTATAGTATATTAGTATTTAGTATTAGTATAACATATTGTGCTTATAGCTACCTTATACCTTATACCTTATAGCTACCTTTTGCGCTAACACAGTAAACAATGCATTCAAAACGATTTACTTTGCTTATAAACACAGTGTATACACAATGTGGGCAACTCCATATTGGGACAAAACTCTTAAACGCTGAATTTGGGTGTTTCAGTCTGTTCATTGAGGTGTATAAAATCAAGCACCTAACCATCCAGTCTGCCTTTACAAACGTATAAAAGAATGGGTTGTCCTTAAAAGCTCACTGAACTCAAGCATGGTACTGTAAGAGGACGACACAGTTGCAACAAGACAGTTTGTGAACTTTCAGTGCTCTTTGTTCTCCTTTTTTGTTCCAACATAACTGTGTCCCAGTGCACAAAGGAAGGTCCATACAGTCATGGTTGGATGGGTTTGATGTGGAAGAACTTGTCTGGCCTTCACAGATCCCTGACCTCAACCACATCAAACACCTTTGGGATGAATTAGTACAGAGATTGGGAGTCAGGCCCTCTTGGCTATCTAACATCAGTGTCTGACCTCATGTATGCTCTTCTGGATGAATGAGTAAATATTCCCATAGACACACTCCAAAAATCATGTAGAAATCTTTTCTAGGATGACCAACTCCATATGAACGCCTATGGATTTAGAATGGGATGTCATAGAAGCTCCTCTAGGTGTACTGTGTAGGTGTACCAAAACTTTTGTTCATATAGTGTTCATACCGATGAGCCAAACACTATCACCAGTTGGTTGGCAGAAATATCAAACACAACATTAATCCATCCATCCATCCATCCATTATCTTCCACTTAATCCATGTTGGTTCAAAAGGCTGCTGGTGCCCACCCAGCAACTTTAGGAGCAAGGGCAGGAACAACCCTGGGGCGCCAATCCAGTTCATTATAGGGCGCATACACTAATGACCACATTTTTGAGACACCAAATAACCTAACACCCATGTTTTTGGACTGTGAGTGGAAACTGAGGTACCCTGAATAAACCCACGCAGACATGGAGAGGACTTGCAGACTCGGACACACAGAAAGAACCCAGGCCGCTCCACCCTGGGCTTGAATCCAGTACCTTCATGATCAAGCACAACACTCATCAGATCATTCAGCCTTTTTTCAATGATCCAAAGTCTAGTTCACACGTTAGATAGTGGATGTTTTACTCTTATCACTATGCGACTATAGAGCGCCCTAATCTTAAACAGACAATTCTGTTGATTCAAAGCCTTGCCAAACAATGTCCTTTGATACGTTTGGATGAAAGTTTGGAAAGTTAAAAAAGAAAAAGTTAAAAGAAAGTTGAAAGTTTGTAAAATTTTATTTATTCATGGCAGCTGTTTACCATGCACCATGCCACAAGAGTAGTTTAGTAGTGGATTGGTTTCAGGATCATGACACTGAGTTTTCTAGCTTCCCTGCTCCTAACAGTCCTCTCATCTTAATCCTGTAGGACTTCATCTTTAGGACGAGGTACAAGGCTGTTCAGAGCGACAGTGTCCCCTATAAAATATGCACCAAATGTGAGAAGCTGTCCTGTGTATTTGATTCAAGACTTCTGCAGAATTGTTTCAGAGTCTAGTGCAATTAATTCCTTGACAAATTATTGATTTTCTGGGAGCCAAAGGAGGTTCAGATTGCTAGTAGATCTCTAATAATGTGGCCATTCAGTGACTGAGACTAGTCTACATCTTAGACTCGTGTACGTGACAAACCTGATAACTCCAAAATGTACTCTATATGGACAAAGGTAAGGAACATTAAACCTACAGGAGCTCATCAGCTAGATACTGATGTTGGATCAGAGGGCCTGGCTCACAATCTCAATTGTAGTTCATCCAAAGATGTTTAGTCAGGATGGGGTCCTTTTCTTCAGATCAGGGCTCTGTGAGGGCCATTCAAAGTTTATCCACATTGAACTCACCCACCATGCCTTTAAGAACCTTGTTCCTTGTTTTGTGCACTGGGACAGACATTCTGGAACAGAAACAAAAAAGTTGGAAACATGGTTGGTATTAAAAATGGTTTGGTGTGCTAAAGCATTATGGTTTCCCTTTAGCTCCCATTGGAAATATAGGGGCGTCGGCCAACACCACTGACTGCACATTGCATTCTTTGCCATGAGGTTTCAGGTTTTTTTTATTTGCTGTCATATCTCCAGTGTTGTCCTATGAGAAGATACACTAAAACTGTCACAATAATGTGATGGGTATAATTACTTTTGTAAGATACTGCAGTTTCTCTGTAGCATGTCCGATTCGCAAATATTTATAAAAACAGACTGCACTGTGTTTGATTTCATACACATGAACTGAGTGAAACATCTAAAGTCATTAAGAGGTGTGTCCCAATACTTTTGCCCATATAGGGTGTCTTGAATAGGAGATCTAAGTTCTTGTACTATTTACAAAGCAAAGTCTGTACCTGCATCAGCTTCCATAATAGGAAAGCCTGATGCCATTATTAAAAATGGTATTGATAGCTTAATAATGTAATAGGTCCTAGTCTACAAAATGTAAGGTTGTGTGCTTTCAATTGATCTCTGTTAAAAGAAATATAAACAGAGCTTGTAGCAGCACAACAGGGCATAATGTCATGTTTTAATGTGTGTAAGATAGAAGCACTTTTTCCTCTTAGATCTAGGTCAGAAAAATGATTCAGAAACATGCCTGGTGTGAATTAGCTTTCATATTATGAAAACACTATTGAACAGATACAAACAGACAAAATGGTACTTTTTTTAAGCTAGAGTACTGGATCAATCTTACAGTTGCTTGGTTGTGTTGAGAAAATATCAGACACATGCAGAGTAAACAATTTATAGGTTTTATATAAAGGCAAAATCTAAATATAAAAATATATTTAGACAAGAAGCCCATATTTTGTTAAACAATTGACACCATTAAATGTCTACACCGTTATCATATTTTAACACTGCTTGAGAAAGAAAGTGGTGGCCCAGTGGCTCTGTGAACTGTTGATCGAAGAGCTGAGGAAACCTTTTTTTTTCCCTGCTTCAGTGCTAACCTTGTGCTCTAACGACAACTTAATTAGTACATCAGTGTACAGTGCTGTTCGAAAGACTTGGGGCAAATATAATTTCTATGTATAACATGGTTTCTTGGATGAGACCCTTCCAAAACGACCATTCTTAACGATCAAGCTTCTTTGGACTGTAGAAGGATCAACTTGGCATTCTCATAAAGTATCAGATGCTTTTTCAGATATTTTCAGCTTGTATTACTGCATACAAATGTCTCGTATTTTATGGTTATATACTAATAAAGAGACAATGCTAAGAACTAATTATACATTGTATGGTTATTATTAGCATTTCTAAACCAATGGTATAGGTAATCCTTAATGGTGGCCTAATACATTTGCACACTATGGTGTATGTATAATGACGTATTGTGCTAGGCCATTCTGATTGTTTTCCTTTATGGTTTGCAGGTGCTCTCTGCTGAACTCAACATGTACACGTCCCAGACACAGGAGTACAAGTACGAGATTGAGCGGCTGGCCAATGAGTTACAGAATTTGAAAAAGAAGTACTTGCAGCAGAAACGGAAAGAGCATGAGAACAGGTAAGTGAGAAAACACTGTAATGGATGAATCAATGCCATCTTGTACTCGCTGATACCAATACCAAGTCCTATTCAGTCTTAAGCAATGTAAGAATCAAATGCAAGATCAAATACATCAGTTAACTCAGTTAGATTAACCTCTTTGGTTACCATGGCGTTTTTATTCATAAAAGCATCGGTCTAGCTGTACTGCCTCCTGAAGCATGTTGATGACAAGATGTACATGATTGAGCCTTGCATTATCGTCCATGTAAAGAAAGTTGTTTACAAATGCTCCAGCATAGGGTGCAGGACCAAGCGTATCAATCAGATACTGGAACTCGGTATCTGACAGCAGTCAGTGATCCATTTTTGATGACATGAAGCTTGGTACGACCACCAATGCTGATAACCCAGCCCAAACCTTGATTCCACCACCACCAAAGAAGTCCCTTTCTCGCATGAAGCGTGGTTCCTCGATCAACCCAAGATCATGACTTACGAGATCAATGATTGTCAGGCTGCAAACTGAACCGTGACTCATCAGAGAAGAAGACACTTGACCACTCATAATGCCAATGGCAATACTCTTCAGCCCACCTTCTACCATGTTTAGCAGATAACGAAATGCATACCACTGGTCATTGGGCATGCAGCCCAAAACACTGGAGCTGATTTTGTATGGTTTAGGTGCATATCCGTCATTCACTGGCAGCAGGACACTGTCTCCGCAAAGGTCAAGGTTATCTCTTGATGCTGTGGGCAGATGACCCAGCCCTAGTCTTCTTCACACTGTTCCAGTATCTTGAAAGTGAGCCTACAGTCTGCTAATCATGCTTTGCGATCTTCCGAGAGCTGTTGCCACTGTTTCCTGAATTT
The DNA here is from genome assembly GCA_034779995.1 of Parotocinclus haroldoi. Taxonomy (NCBI): domain Eukaryota; kingdom Metazoa; phylum Chordata; class Actinopteri; order Siluriformes; family Loricariidae; genus Parotocinclus; species Parotocinclus haroldoi. The sequence continues at coordinate 31,972 of JAUZST010007570.1, read as the reverse complement.
TACCAGCTTCAAGACTTTGCATTCAGGCAAATTGTGTTGAAGAGTCATTGCAAGGGCTGGGAAATTGCAGGATTTGCACTTCTTCAAGATCTTCCTGGAAATGTTCAGATACGCCAGCACTTTCGGTATCTCATTTGCATTATAGAACATCTTTCTTTGACTTGTCGTTTGCTTTTCTGATGTTCTTGTTCAATAAAGAAAGAACAAATGCTTAATTTTATCACTCCATATTTATTTTTAAATTTCCCCTCATTTTTGTGAGCAGTGCAGAAAAAGAGAACTTTGTTTAACAAATCGGAGAAAATACCTGTAACTGTTGATCAGTCCCACATGAACCTGATTTGGTCACACAAAAACATTACATTTATTATTCTTTAATTATTCTTCGGTAGAATGACTTGCGTTTACTTGCGTAAATTGGGTTGTCTGTATCTTTTTTGGGACTTGTATGAAATATGTTCATTTATCAAGAATTATAGATCACATTTTAAAGATTTAACAAACTTTCAAGCCCCCTTCTATGTGGGCCTTATCATGTCTGATCTTCTGTATTACCAGCAACTTTAGACACCGAAAGTGAAGGCCTGTGTAAGATAAGGATGGATGATCGCACTGTGCAGGAGAAATGGAAAGCTGTCTCATGCTGTAACTTGGCTGTGATTTCATATTAAATCTGTCCGCAAGATGAAGCAGAACTGCATTGCCAGCTGATCTCTCTTACACTAAAATGAATGACAAATTAGCCGTATGTTCATTCCTCCCACACGATGCCACAAGAAGGCATTTGACCCAAAGCAATTATGAGGGATCAAGTTGCGTCTGAGCTGTTGAGTGTAATGATTAACCCACTGGACCTGTTTATGTTGAAGCTGATATTTATTAGTTCAGTCTCCCTTTCTTGTTGATTGTTATTTATCATGCTGTCCACCATAAGTCAAAATTTACCATGAAGTCTAGTCAATTTTAAGTGATTTAAAGATTACTTAATTGCTCAAGCATATGTGTAATGTTTAGTCATCTAAGAGAAATTTGTATTGTGGTTAATTAGCCGAACATGTGAAAAAAAAAATCTTTCATTGATACATTGAAAAAAAAAGAAAAAAAAGTTTTTTTTGTTTTTTTTTTTTACATCAAGTATCAGTTATTGGCACTGCTGCTTTTAGTATTTTGTACAACTTTGCTTTGCCAGCATATAACTGAACCACCAGAGCTTTATTAATTGATATGCTTGCCCTCCTTCTCTGTACTAAAGCTCTCTGATTATATCACACTGTTCATGAGTGGAAGGCTGACACACCATGCTGGTTGTCACAGATTGCTTGGCTCTGATTGGCCAGTCCATACCATCTGGTGTAGATGTAAGACTGTGTTACTTCCTGTCGCTCAGTTGGAAGTCCCACTGTTATTGTAATGGATGGATATCAGATGTGACGACCAGCCCCTCTGAGGATACAGTGTATAGGCTGGCTCTTGTTTTATATTAAAATTTATTGTCAGTTGTGCATTTACAGAGATTAGGAAAAGTGCATGGTCCAAAAGTACTAGCTCATTGCCAAAACCGTTTTTTTTTTTTTCATTTAATTATTGATGACATTGTAAAGTAAGGGTCTGGCTGGCTGGCTCTTTTTTTTTGTAGACAATTACAATTTGGCATTTTATCTATAAAGTACTTTTAATAATACACATTGTCACAAAGCGGCTTTGCCAAAAGTCGAGTCCAGATACCAAATGAGCAGTCAGAGGCAATTGTGGCAAGGTTAATATTCTGAGATGCATAAGGAAGACCTTCTGTTGTAGTACGTCATTTAATTCTGGCTGTGTTGTCAGATGAGGATAACCAGGCATGAAGCGTTCACCATCTGGATCAGTATCGCTTTCCACATCTGGTTCATGCGTGGTGGCATCTCATATGGCGTCTAGGCTCCGGGTCTCTTGTGGTTTCAGTGCTTGCAAACTGTCTTCATGTGGCACTGGTTTCATGACTGTAGGCAGAGTGGAGTGATCAGTAGATGTTTATGTTTAGTTGATACACCAGGTACATATGTTTGTAACACTCCATCATATGATCCTTCTGTTCTCACTATATAATTGGTACTGCAAATATTGTGAGTTTTGAGTACCTCAGGTCAACTGCATGTACTGAACAACAAATAAGGAGCCACATGTTTGTCCCGCTCACCAGTTTTACATTTAAAGTAGCGCTTATGAGCTTTCTTAGTAAGTCCAGTCATGGTGCATCTTTGAGCCTTCTCCTTGAATAAGTAATTCCTGTTCTTATTTTTTCATTTTAACTTGTATATTATTTTTAAGACTTACCGGTACCGTTTGAGAAGTCAGTCATGTTACTGGTTGCCGAATCAGAGCCGGAAAAAAATATTTTTTTAAATATGTGGAACACTTGCCCAATTTCCTTCAGAGTTTCCCCAAAAGCAATTGGTAGCCATTTCGCAAATGTTGTGTTTAATTGCAGGGTTGCCAGATCCAGTTGTAGACATAAGCATCAGGTCTATGAAAAGTCTATGAAAAAGAAGTGAGGAAAGGGAAGCCTGGCCTGGTATCATTTCACTAGCCTCTTCTGTGACAGCTCTGTGCACATGTATAAACAGAGAATCTGATTGAAATTGGGGTATGTTAATACATGTGCTGAGAAATGTAATTACTGAGATAAAACACTGTTCTGTACCAGATTTCGTAATTTTAATCTTGATGATCAGGCTATCATATGTACATGACCACTTGAATAATCAGATAACTGCTAAAATCTGATTATGATGTGATAATTAAGTGCCTGGAAACAAGATTAGAAGCATTTGTTCAGTAAGTTTAATATTTTATCCCATTCAAAACCAGTGACATGAAAACACAGAGGTCTGTGTCTGGGGCTTCAAAGCAGATTTTGCATGCTGTGCTGTTCTGAGAGGGGATGAGTTTAATGAATGAACACCAAGATGGTGGAGTGAGTTTTTGTTCTAACTAAAATATTAGATTTGCCCAAGATGAATGATGTAGACAATTAAGCTCAAATCATTTTAATAGAAAATCGTAAAATTATTTGTGAATATTGCACCACTTCTATCAGAATAACAACTCAACAAAAACTATAAGCTTAATTATGAAACATTTTATATTGTCATACAGTCAAAATCAAACATGTCTTGATGAAAAGAAACCCCAAAATGCATAAAATACCCGCGTTTTCCACGGTATCTTTGAAGCATTTATGAATCATTGGCATGCAGTCTTCTTGTTGAATTACTGTACCGTTTCTATAATATTTACATTAAAGTGGCATAAAAGCACTGTGTGACTAAAGTCATGTCCAGTCATCTATCTTGCTCAACAAACCTTTTCCACTCGATAACGTTGCATACCTGAATTTGAATTCACATTATTCTGGATATGACAAAATTCTAGATATCCCCAACAAATTTCCAGATTTCATTAACCAGTGTTGTGTACATCTTTTTTCTGCCCGTTTTTGTCAAAAGCTTATTGTGGGAAGCAGTTTTGATTTAGCTTGAATCATTATTACACAATCTTACATGAGAATGTGCTACTGTGAAGTCCAGTTCATAGTCGAGTCCTTTTGCAGCTATGCTCTGAGCTTTAGCTTGTGACTTTGACCTTAAATTGTCTTGTGCTTTTCTTGTTTGGTTGGGCTTTTACTATGCTGAAAACATGTGATGCCTAAGCCTGCATGTGACGAGTGGTCTATCGATCTCCTTTCCACTTTCAGACGTGAGTAATTGCACAATCTTACACAAATCCCCAGAAGCAGCTTGGAAACACAGCCTGATTGTAAAGGGAGGACAGTGTTAACAAAAAATGGGTTAAATGAGACATAAACCCATTTAATGGATTAAGATGTTGAACGGAATGGAGTTTACACAGTGCTCAGAACAATGACCGTATCTCAACTGGTAGACTAGATTGCTTAGCGCACTATGTAAGCGGTAGTTCTGCATGACCTGAAGTGTCACTAAATCTGAAACGCCATAAGATTTTTTAATCAGATAAGATGCGATGACATAGGATCGTCCTGGGTCTGGGTGTCGCTTGTTTGAAGTATTTATACTCGTTATTACTTTCCAGAACTTACGCCCTTCCGTGGCTCCCCCCACATTATGATGACTTCGAAAAAAAGTAATTGTGTAATTTCAAATCTCTCTCCAGCGAGCCACATTAAATCCAAATTAATAGACATTAAAAGTCAATTTGCTGCCTTCTACTCTCAGAGGCTGTATGCGAACAGTGAAGGTCGTAAGCTGCTACTATCATATCATGATGTCAAGAGGTTGGCCTGTCGAATCTAAAGGGCAGAAAAATCGCTCCTGCATAGCTGTTCTGTGGGTCTGATTAGCATATGGCTACATATTTAATCACAGAGCGGAAAATCACTGCAAGCTTGAGGCACCAATTACAGCAAGTTAGTCGATAATGACAGACTTCAGATTTTAAGCCAGTTAAAGTTGCCATATATATATTGCATGACCCAGATGTGTAGTTATTTTTGGCTAAGGTGTCACTGTTTAATGGAGTGCAAATGGGTGTGACTGTACAAAAAAGAGCATGGACCTTTGGGCTGAAGTTTGTAAACAGAAGTTGTGACGCATGCACACAAGGTAGGATGTATAGGTGATTGCTGTTACTAGTTGTACTGCCATTCATTTTAGAACTATGCATACCAAGGGCTTGTGGGTGGCACTGCACTGTTTCATACAATACTCACAAGGAACTATTTGTAGGACACGGTGGTTCCTTAAAGCAGTGGTGTGCATCAGTTGCATTTTAGCATGGTACAGTTGCACAGTGACAATATTGTTTGACCTGGTAGCTCACAGTGGTTGCACAGTGGCTCAAAGCAGTGCTGCAAGGGGCTGAGCCAGTGTCAAGTGGTAGAGACTAGAAGCAGTGTCCCAAAGAAACTGCACAGTGACTAAAAGCAGTGTTCAGTTTAAAATTTTGCACTGTTTCTAATACCATATCAGAGGGCAGGAACTACCCCTACTCTCCTCCGGTTAAGTGAGTGTGCCACGCCAACAAAATCCTACAGTTCTATGTGACTAAAAAATGCTTATATGCTCTACTATTCAATGTTGAATTTACAACCTAATTCCTAAGTTGCGACATTGTGTGTAAAACAAAAAAAATATAAAAACAGAACACGATTATTTCAAATTGTTTTCAACCCATTCAACACAATTTCTTCATACATTTTAACTAAAAAAAAAGATCAGTTTAATGCTTAGGTATAACAACTAGAACCCCAGTGGAGGATGGGCTCATTTTCCATGTTGGTCCTGCCAAGGGTTCTTAGTTCTAACATTTAGGGAGTTTTTTCTTGCAACCATAGGCTTTCTCAGTTAGGGCCTAGTTAATGGAAAATGGTAAAGCTGTTGTCAGACCTTGCTTCACTGTAAAAAGTGTTATAGAAATAAATTTGAATGTAACTTCATATGCTGGCTCATTTGGTATTTTCTCAGTCTCCTAGTAAGTAAGGAGACTCGGAAAATGTTTTCGAGACCAGCTGAGTCCAATGCGTCTGTCTGAAGTAAAATTACGAACTGAGATTTTTTTTTGATCATTATTATAACGCTGCTGTTACAATGACAATGACTTAAGTCAGTAACAGCAATATATATCTCAGATATATATAGTCGAATCCGGTTAATGGGACCACATCGGGCCATGATTGTTTTGTTCCTGTAACAAGACGGGACGTGCTATATAACATAATAAATGTTTATTAAACCTTTATTGTGTGATTTACACGTATAGCGAACGTACAATCAAGAACTACTGTTGCTTATGAACTTTGTCCATTGAAAAATACATTTGCAACCAAGTTTTTCCAAAACGATCTACAACACAGTGTATAGATACTCAGCATGCAAAGCATAATAGTGTAAAAAGCAAGTTCTTACTAAATTCCAGCAAACGTTTGAAGAACTTATCCAGTGTGATCTGACGCCTTCTCTTGGTGGACTGCACTTGAACAAAATCAAGAAAGTGGTGGGCGTGCTCACCTCCCGCTGGTTTTGTGATATATTCTTATGATAAAAGCATCAATTTTCCCAGTGATACCAAAAATCCTCCCAAATCTCGCTGACCTGCTTTGCAGTGGCTAAGTGGCGACTTGGGCTTCTTTTTCTTATTCGCTCTCGTGTTCTTTGGTCCGATTATGTGGAATTTCGTCCAAACAAGCAAATAAAATTATTTGTATATAATAGTATATAATAAGGAATTGGTCCAAATAAGCAGCTGGTCCCATTAACCGGTGGTCCAATTAACCAGATTCGACATTATTATATGATATATATATATAATAGCTAAGATAAGTATTTAGGAACGGTTGCACAGTGGCTAAGAGAAGTGAGGGAGTTGCATAGTGACTCACAGCAGTGTCACACAGCAGTGGCACGGTGGCTCAAACTGTGTTATGCAGCAGGTATAATGACCCACTTCATTGATACACGGCGGTTGCACAGCAGTTCACATCAGATTCATGCAGTAGTGGCACAGTGGGTCGAAGCATTGTCATACCGCAGTTACACAGTAGCTTATATCCACACCTCATGCAGTGGCTCGGTGCACTTCTTGCAGAGTTAAGTAAAAGTACTACCAACCTGATAAAAATACTAAAAAAAGCTGAAGTATGGCTTAGATACTATACTCCAGAAGAAGTGTAAAAATGCATGTGACTTAATGCAAAGTAAAAAAAAAAGTATTTATTTTAAAAAATAGATACACATAAATGACTTGACATGACAACTTAATGGTTTGTACTGTAACTTTATGAACAGTACAAATTACATCATCCTCTTCAGCTAATCACAGCAAATACAAAATACTTAGAGAGAAGGAGATAGAGAGAAAGAGAAATAGACAGACACAGACAGACAGATGGGTAGACAGACAGACAGATGGATAGAGAGAGAGAGAGAAATCCAAATTATTTTGTGTGTTTACATTCCCAGTGTGTGTGTGTGTGTGTATGTAGTATCCTGGGAACCTATAGGCACCCCACTGGTAGAATGGCTCATATAGCAGCTCAGAAGTACATCACAGAGCTGTAACACAGTTTCTGAAAGTAATTGCAAAGGGACTAGTAATAATGTAACACCATAACAGTTGCACAGTTGCGTTTTGCAGTTGCTGTTAAAGCAGCATCATTAAAGAAGTGCAGCAACACTACCAGGTAGCAATTGCACAGTGGCACACATAAGTTCTATTTCTGTGCATTTGGGGGTTTTGCAGTAATCTTTCTGATGCTCACATCCAGTACCATCTGTTATTGCAATCCCACACAGCTATGTCTACTGTCTCCCACACAAAGCCCTTCCTCCTAAATTATCCAGTATATCCAGATTGCTGGCTATTTCCCTTAAGAGTGCAGTGTTCGAAACGGCTCCCGTAAACAGGTGAGTGGCATTTCAAAGTGCGACAGGGACGGGATTAAAAGGAAATTAATAGTGCATTGTACTCCTAATGGCAGTCTCTTGCGATCAAAGTACTCTGTGTAACACAATTTTTCTGAAAGTTAATGACCACATGGTTGCCTGGGCTGCCAAATGAAATCCTGCTAATTAATTTTAGATTAAAAATAGTAAGACCACTTTATTCCACTTTTCAATGACCTGGCAGCACGAGAGTAAAAGCCTTTTGAAAGGAACGTGTGTGTGTGTGTGTGTGTGTGTGTGTGTGTGTGTGTGTGTGTGTATGTGTGTGTGTGTGTGTGTGTGTGTGTGTGTGTGTGTGTGCGCGCGTGTGTGTTGTACCATGTATGTATTACATTGTGGGGACCAAATATCATCACAGAAAACTCAGCCTTTTTTTTTTTTTTTTAGAAACTGTAACTTTCTTTTGAAAAAGCAAAATAATTAAAAGATGTGCTTTTGGTCTCTGGAGTTGAGGTTGGGGTTAGGGGTAGGGTGTTACAGTAATTAGCTACAGTGATCATTATGTCAATGGAAGGTCTCGTAAGGATATAGAGACAAGCGTGTGCGTATGCGTGTGCGCGCGTGTGAAAGAGTGAGAGAGTGTGTATTTAAATCTTTCTTCGTTTACTCATTCATTCTTTTTTGTCATCTGATTCTGTTTTGTTCTCAATCATCCATGTTGTGTCAGTGTCTTATAGGCAGCACAGGGTGCAAGGCATGAACCATTTCTAGGGAGCATAAATTCATCATCTTTCACACCCACACACACTCACTCCAAATATGCTCATTTATTTCTGACTTTTTCGTTCTTTTTAAAATCATTTATTCATGTATTAATTTACTGATTTCTTGCTTGTTTAATATTTTTTTTTCTTTTTCATTTTGTGTATATCACTGTATTCACTTATTCATTACTTTAAAATGTTTTCTTTTCGTTCTTTCTTGTTCAAGTTTATGAAATTGTTTGTAGTTTTTTTTAATTGTATTTATTATTTATTTCTAAATTGATTCTTTCCTGACATTTACTCTCTCATTCACACACACGCACAAATACATTTATGGTTTAACTGTCTTCTATATGGCAGTGCAGCATATTTGCAATTGCATTTTTGACATGAGCCGGTATTTCACAAGAGAGCATTGGAATAAGTAGCATCGAGAAACTGTGCATGAGTCTGTGAGAAATTAGCACATTTAACCCTGGTGGCTGCATTGCAAAGACGCAGTTATTCTGCCACAAATACACAAGTGTGTGTGAGTATAAATACATTTTGTTTAAATAGATTAGGTTGAAAATGAATACAATCAAAGTTGTATTTAAAATAATAAAAATATCAACTACATAAAAATAGAATCAACAATACTGACAGTAATGACAATAATAGTAAGCTATGAAATAGTGCAATAATATTAAATACATGTTATACACATTATACAATACAGATGGTTTTACCCTTATTGACAGTGAGGATGTGGGCACCAAGCCTGCTCAGGATCTACCTGTTCCATGTTCCTAAGTTGTTCAGCAGATTTCAAATTTACTCCAATATACTTTTTGTTCCATGCAGTTGTCCATATTGGATGTGTGTGATAAGCTGGTTACATTTATATTGAGATATAAATTGGGGCTGAGTTAACGAAGCTTAAAACTGATTGAAAAATTATATCAGCTCTCAGTCCGTTTACAGTATATAAATGATCTTTTTTAGATTATTTCTCTTATAATGTCTTTTCAGTTCATGTCCAGTGATTCTGTTTAATCATAATTGCTTAAACATTTGTCACAGTCTACATATTTGCACTTGTAGTAGTTGTGTAGCTCATTTACTTGCCTTTGCCAATTAGTTCCACAATAATCATGTTTATGCTTTAAAATAGTGTGTCCTCTGTAAATGATTCCCACAAATGTTATCTCCTTTCTAAATGGACCACCGAAGTTGTCATATGAATCTGAATATTGCATTATATCACATTAATTATTGCCTACGCTCTTCTAAATTGTGCACTGCAGTGTTTGTAGCCATGTGTTACAGAGCTCTGTGCCGTGTGTTTTCTTTAAATACGAATGCTGACTGAACATCAGCCATGGCCAAGACTGAGCACAAGTTGCTCTTATGTTTTTATGACTGTAATAATATGGGGCTCAAGGTAATACACTCCAGTCTCCAGACAGCTGCCTATCGCCTTATAGTCCCACTTATCTGCCATCCTATTAGCCTGAAGTAGTGCGCTTTTAACAGAGCCTGATCTGGCCCATTACACTGCTGATGTGGACCATAACTCAGTAATTGGGGGCTTGGCGCTTTGAGTTTTTTTTTTTTCACATTTTCACATTAGGACTGAAAGCCATGAAAGCAGATTACATTGTTTTGTGTATCTGAAAATGTTCATGTCTGGAGAAATAAAATTAGTTTGGAAATAAAAGAGGAACATATTGGGAATTTATCGTATTGATGAATACTGTTTTGTTTTACAATCAGTACAAGCTTTACAATGTAACAAAGTATTTTTCTTTAAGGCATAAGAACTCATTTGATATAACTTTGATGTTTTTAAAACAACATAACAGAATCTCTGAATGGCTTATATAGTGAATAAGAGTAGAACAAAACTGTTACTTGCTCTACTCTAAATTTTCCCTGGTCGGATTTTTTTCCTTTCACCAATCACCGTATGGCTGACCTAAAAGAGTATCTATTAATGAAGTAGAATTTAGCTTTCTATTGTGCTTCAAATACATAGCCACAATTAGTGCAAAATAAAAACTGACTGTATTAAGGAGGTGCATATATACTAGGGCCGCTGCATCATGTAAATACATATGTCATAATGCAGTTTTGTTTTGACATGCCACGCTGGAACATTAGCGAAATATGGAAGCTCGAAAGAACTCAAAATCTTGGCTCCAGTTTGAAAGAATATGAAAAACCTAAATGCACATTAACATATTGTAAAAGAGTGTGCATCTCTAACAAGGAAAAACTAAGTCAAAAGCTTTAGAGTATTTGGTTTGTTTACATGTCCCTGCTGTCTTCACGCATCAATCAAACTGCACCAAAGTTCATTTGGAAATGGCCCGAGGTCCTCTAGATATGGGTAGCTGTTTTGTACTTGCTTGGTGTGCACCTGGGTTCAGATGGCAGCATTCACTTTTTTAAAATGCACCATATTAACGGAGAAATCACAGCAGGGTTCATTTTAATCGAACCAAATGTGCCACCTGTGAACACACCTTGACATGTGCTCTGAGCATATATTACATTCACAGTATAAGAATACAAATGGAACTTCACCATGTTACATAAAGCAGTAAAATCAGTATGCCCAACTTTAGCACAGAATACTTTGCCTTTTATTAAAACTCGTTCGTTAAAACTGGAAACGTCAGGAGGGCTGTGTAATAAACATGCCTCACGGCCTTCTGCCATCTATCAAATCCTGCATCAGCATTCTCCAATTGATTCCATGTAAGGAGGGAGAGCCAAAAGCTTGTGGATAATCGCCTGTCTGAACAGACTTCACTGTTTTTCCCCACTTTTCCCATACTTTCCTGTCTTACCCAGTTGTGAAGGTCATTTGTAATGGCTTGGGATGTAATGGTGTGAATCAATGGACAATTAAAGACATTTAAGTGACTCCCTTGACATTGATACATTAAAATGAAGTTGTTTAGAGCCACAAAATAGCATAAATGGTCAAATCCTTGGACATATTAAATTGATAGTGGAGACCATTGCAAAGGCACATGGGCAGAAACCCTCACACAGCACTTAGCAACAGTATACTAATATTGGGTATCCCTTTGCTGGTGTAGCCTCAAGGTTTGATATGTTGTGCCGTCTGAAATGCTTTTCTGCTCTCCACAATTGTACAGAATGGTTATGTAAGTTACTGTTATCTGAGCCTTTCCCGTCAGCTCAGACCATTCTGGATATTCTCTGACCTCTCCAATAAACAAGGCGTTTCCTTTTGCAGCACTGTAATAAACAGTAATAAACACCTCAAGTATGGACAAAAAATAGTTCATAGAAGACAAAAATAATATAATGTATAATATAATATATATTAGAATATATTGTACGTGTCGTGTAGAGCTGTACCCCATCATGCTGTTGTAATAATGTATTTCTAATACAGTCAAACACTCCATCGATCAAAGTCTGTTTACTTTAATGACCTAGGTCTTAATAATTATAATAATACATTTAAATCTGTCTTATATACACAGATCATGCATCACCACTTTCTTATTTCTACACTCGTTGTTCATTTTATTAGTTTAAACTTACCATATAGAAGTACATTTTAGGTCTTCTGTTTCTCTACATCATGTTTTGTTCATCCCCTTTAATGTTCTTCCTAATGGGCAGGACTCCCACAGATCAGGTCCTATTTGCTTGGTAAATCACTCACTTTCTGCACTATAGTGACACTGATAGAGTGGAGAAGTATTAATGTGTGTTGTGCTGGTAGAAGTGGATCAGACACAGCAATGCTCTTGAAGGTTTTAAGTGTTTAAGGTGTCGCTGCTGGATTGAAAATATTCCACTTACCAAAACTATTTAACCACCAGCATCTTGCAATCAGCATCATGTGAGCACATGCGAGCATCATGTAACACAAACTGCACAACAACTGAGCTACTGTCTCTGACGTTGCATCTACAAGGTGGAGCAATAAAGTAGTGTGTCAAATAATGTGTCAAACTGAGTGAACAGTGAGTGTAAGCAATGTTTAAAAGCTCCAGCAGCACTGCTGTGTCTGATAAAATTATACCAGATAAACACACACAACACTACAACGTCTGTCACTGCAGTGTTACTGATGATGATGATGACAATTATTATAATTGTTGTTGTTTAAAATAAAACACTATGCACAAAGTATTTAACCAAGAATCTGGCTATGGTAATGCCTGGTCAACGTCCAATACGGACTGCGACTTGATTCACAGAACATAATGCAGACATTAAATGGTGCATACCTGTAAATAAAGGTACAGTTTTAAAATCAGGATTGAGCCTATGCTGAGGATGGTGCACCATTCAGATTATATCTAGCCAGTGGTAATCCTATAATGGGGGACAATTCAATTGTCTGGGCATGTATCGATTATTTTTGAGACTGGTCATTAAGACATGCATGAGGAAGGTTTCTTTTGTTTTTCGAAGGCTTTTGTGAGTCATGCTGTGGAAGGCATGCTGTTACATCTGGCTTACTGTGTTTGTGTAAACTGTTAGACTCTGGTGGTTTGAGATGAGCAGTGCCACCATGATTCCTGCACTTGCTGAGAGACAAGAGTACATTACAGGTTCACAACAAATTATATGCAAATGAGGCTGGGATTATTGCACACAAGGGGGTTGTGTTTATGATCTAAGATTCAAAAATGAGTGTGATTTGAGGTGATCAGGCATGCTGTGCTGGAGACTACACACACACACACCTTTCCTTCAAAGTGAACTGTCATGTCAAAGTATATACGGTGTATTGCTATCCACAGAAAGCACCACATACAAGGTCACGTTGCAATTTTTATCACAGAGTCAAGTGACCCTCTAATAGTCAAATCAAGTCAGGTTTATTTATATAGCGCTTTTTACAGTAAAACCTTGAATTACAATTATAGATTATGTTCTTATATCTGAGTCTAATGCAATACCAATTTGAGCAAACCCAGTGTGACGGTGGCAAGGAAAATCTCGTAAATGTTATAAGGAAAAAGCATTGAGAGAACAAAGACTCGAAAGGGACCCATCCCTTCTTTAGTGACTAAATACTCTTTAGATTTGAGCTGAGCTGTGTGTATGTGTGTGTGTGTGTGTATGAGTGTGTGAAGCTCAATGACATGCTATTATTTTACTGCAGTTTTAAGTGCATAATCAATGAACACAATGTGTTTCATGTCCAGGCATACTGGTAATTTCCAAATGAAACATACACACACTCCAAAGAAAAATGTTTCAGGACCTATTAACAAGCTTACACAAGGGTGTCAGTGGGTTGACAGGCAACATTGAAAAGCTTTTGGCAGTTTTTTCCTTAAGACACAATCAACACCAGCCAGTTAAAGAAACTGCTGAAACAAGATTTAAAACTTACAAGTACAAAAAAAATTGTATTCCTGTATACAGAACAGTGCAAAACTTTTAGGTCACCATGGGGTTAGCTATACCATTGTTTTACAACAAGAAAATGCAGGAAATGTTTATTCAGTATTAAAAACAGCTTCTGTAGGCTACAGTGACAAGTACTTACCCTTGAACAATAGCAGCATCTTGCAGTTTTTGTTTTGTGATGCAATGCCGATTTTTGTACTACCCAAAGAAGCTTAATCAAGACTTGTCTTTAGTAGGGAAGTAGCCAAGAAATTACTTTTTTTGTATGGTGAACAGGGTGAAAAGCTCACATAGATTGGAATGACTATCAGTGGAAAAGAGTATTATGAAGTGAAGAATCCAATTTTGAAATCTTTGTGTCAAATAATCAGCAATTATGCCATTGTGAAAGCAATACCAAATCTAATGGCGGCCTAAGACTTTTGCACAGTACTGTATGTAACTAATTTGATACTATTATACTAGAGCATAAAGTATGGTGGATGATCAGTTTTCACAGGGATTCAATATTATAAACTAGCCCACCACTGCAGGGAAATGAGTAAGAGTCCCAGCTGTGCCTTTTGGGAGGATTGGGCGTGCACACTATTGCCTGTTACAGCGACTCCTAGTGACAAAGCAAGGAAAGAAAAATTGGAAAGGTATGGAATATGCAAAGACAAAATAAATAGAACAGTGTTTTTTGCATAAAGAGCCCAGACAAGTTGACATGGTTAAAATAAGACTTCTTTGCACAGAAAAGTTTAAAGTGGCATTTGTGAATGTAACTCTGTATTTTAGTGCTTGACCTGACAAACTGTGAAATGTATTTTATTCATACTTTCTGCCAAGTAATAAAAGTCAAAGTAAAAGTAAGACACGGCATTTTTCATTTTTTATTTCAATGCACAGAGATCTAGAGGTCTGCTGAGCTATAGGTCATTGGCTTTCATTGTATGAAATATGAACATATGAAACATTTCTCCAATACCACAGGGGCTATAAAATGTTGTGTTTTAAATTAAAGTTTCGGTAATATTTGTTGATGGAAAATCAATAACATTGATTATATCATATTGTAAGTTAGGTCAGAATAACTTACCGTCAAGGAATATAATTGAGCTTCTGTAACAATGTTATCTATTATTAAAATAATCCCATGGACAATAGGCTTTTTATATTATAGTTATACAGTGATTGAAAGAAATCACTTCCACCATCACAGACATCGCAGACCACCTTCGTTCTCCTGCACTCATTATCTATCCATTATCCGTCCTTTCATTATCATGAAGACGGCTTTCCCTATCCTATTTTCCAATCTCTGCTGGCCATCTAAGCCTCTGTCTCTTGTTCACTTGCTCTGCTTCCTCCCCTATTGACTGATAATATAATTAGAAGCTTAAAGGACTTTTGCCCACTGTCCAATGAGACAGGGAGAGAGAATGCTGTCTTTGGATCTGCTTCAGCCAAAGCTTGGAATTCTCTGTCCTTACGTACCTTTGGTCTACCAATGCCGTCCATTGTGGTTTGAGTATGCCGCTAGATAGCTCTGATTTGCCAGTTGTTAACATGTTTCTTTTGTTCTGTGCTGTAATGCAAGTGCTAGAACTGGTTATGTCGGTCAGTAATGCAGTTTAGGCCTAATGCACAAACATGGCTGCACTTAGAGTTTAACAATCATTTAACATGAAAGATAATTTGTTTTTTAATTTAAGTATGGAGAATTGTAGAATTATTTTATACATATATTGTTTGATGTTTATGTGTTTTATTTAACATTTGCACCAGTATAAATGGCAATTCACAACAAGAGGAGATTTACGTCAATACAAATCAGACACCATCATTCTGGGCCATTTTAAAGCAACCGATTAACCTAATGCACGGGAGGAAAAGAGTCCCCAAGGAAAAGAGAACCAAGAGTAAACCCACCCAGACATGGGGAGGACATGCACACCACACGGGCCCAAGGTTTTTGATTAAGCTAGGCATAACTGTAGCTGTGAAGCAACCACGTTAAGTACTTACGCCATCATGCTGCCCATACATATATAAATTTCTGTTGCAACCTACAAGGAAGATGGACACAGTCTCCCCCTCTTTGTCTGTTCCTGCTTGCTCTACCGTCTGTCTGTGTACTCTGCTCCTGGGCACGGATCTTCAAAAAGAAATTTGGAATTATGGAATTGATTAAATGGTGTCTCAATGCTATTGACACCATCTTCTCAATGAGAAGCCTTGGCTCGGGGGAGCCTACCTGTTATTCAAGACATTGTATTAAAAGTACAACTTTATTACAGATTATTTTTGTCTGTGCATTTTTATCTGTGAATGATGCTGCATCCTTAAACATGTCAAGTATTTTCTATTTTTTATGTAGATTGTGTTTTATTACTCAGCAGCTATGTATTATCAGACCTACAGAAATCAATAAGAGAGCACGTTTTTGTTACGGAACTGGAGGGAGGACCCAAAGATGCGAGATTGGGGATCGAACGACGTATTATAATAATGATTGAAAACTGAAAAGGCGGAGCAAAACTCTCTCCAAAATACAAAACACAAAAAGGGGAAAACACGCAGCTGTAGTGCGTCCCAAATTGGAGTGGCACCTATAGCTGACATGTACGTGAGTTGGTGGTGATACACACCGAAGCGCCAGATGTGCAGTGAGCACGATAAAGCGCTGATTTGGGACGCTTTTCAAATCGAGCGGTGAGGAGGAACTCCGAAACGCCAGGGGGTGAGCCCAAGCATGAGTGCGCTGAGAGTGCTGGAAGAAGCCATTCGAGGGGCACTTCCCAACAAAGCAGCCAACCGAACGGAGTGATGCTAAGCGGTGTTACAGGATAGGGTAAAGCCTTGGAAAACCCTGTTACTTCCCTGACAGGCTATGTTACCTCAGGGGTTTCCCCCTTACTCATCCATCGGCAATAAAAGCCCCGGGATGTCACCCACTAAGCATGGAAATGTATGCATACAAAATGTGATTGCTGGCGTCTATGTATTGCATCACGAGCGAGAGACTAAACGTACTGCGTGTGACGACATAACCACGAACAACGTTAGGACCCGCGCTTAAGTAACGGGATCTCTCAGTGTTCCTCATCACGTCGCCAATGAAACGCGGGATATAAACCGATTGCTCTGTAACTGCACTCGATGAGGATGGCGACTCGCACGGGAGCGGGACATAGGTCTCTTAACAGTTTTACATTCCAATAACAAATGAAATATAACAAAATATTGTGCAGGCAGTCCTTGTGTTAAAGTTCAAACCAGATGACAGCCTACAAGAGAGACAGAGCACTAAAAACTATTGAAAGGGGTACTTTTCGACTGCATTATGCACGTCTGATTTGACAGCTCTGTAGTTGTGACATGCAAGATTTCAAGTAAGTGGTGATCACTCAGTCTGACTCAAATGGCTCTTATATAAAAAGACCACTTATGTAACTTATTCTTAAGAATTATGCCGAGGGCCAAATAAAATCTGTCCACGGGCTGCATTTAGTCTTGGGGTGAGATTTTGGACACTTTTGTGTTATCGTAAGTAATAATTTTACTGTGTTTAAAGTATTTAATGTGACTGCTGCACAAGTTCAAAGATCCCCAGTTGGATCCTGGCAACAGAATTTGCAAGTTGTCCCGTTTTCACATGGGTTTACTGTGGTCTCCTCCCACATTCCAAAGACGTGTTAATTACAAGATTTAGTTGTGTTTCTGAATTGCCCCATTATGAATGTGTCTGACTAGCATTCATTTTGTTCCTATTGTGACTATGCTAATGTCAAGTTAAGTGAAATAACACATAGTTTTACAACAAATCTTTCTCTCAAAGAGCTTTGCAACTATTTAGCACTATAGCCCTAACCGAACAAGTCCGTGGCAATAGATATAATGAAAAATGCTCTAAATGTGACAAGGAGGAATCTGGGGAGGACCAAGACTCAAAATAAAATAAAGAAATAAATTAACTAATTTAAATAATATATTTATAATAATTGCTTAAATATATGGACACTAAATAAAAAAACATTTAAATAAAAACATATTTAAAGAAAATATAAAATATAGACTATAATAATGACAATACAATATTATTAAAATATATTAGAATCGAGAATATATAAATATTATACCCTAAATTGTAATTGATGGATTAATAAAATACATATGCGAGTGTCTGTATAAACTCATTTGATAACTATTCACAGTATGTTCATTCTCAGTATGTTTAAAACAACAACAATAATAATAATTATTATTATTATTGTTATTTATTATTATTATTATTATTAGCATTATTATTGTTGTTGTTGTTGTTGTTGTTTATTATTATTATTATTTTTTTTAATCAATATCTCACTTATTTAGGACTTTTTTAGGAATTGTAATACATTTGGATTTTAAAAATATTATATTCTAAAAAGCAGTCCATTGAACTTTGAGGGAAGCTGATCACTGAACACTGTCAGAGGGAAGTTCTTAAGTCTGCAGCTTTAGATAATGTTCCTATAATATAAAAAATAATATATTCTGTGAGATTATATACATTTTTGATGAAGAATCCTGTATAAACATGTATATTGCCTAAATAATGCCGCATTAACTACACAAATTTTCATTTTTGCTGGGTTGTTTACCAGTTTTTGCAGCCCAGGCTCTAACATTATATTCAGTGTGAATCCAGTCTGACATGACAGACAAATTTATTGGACTGAGCACCTGTAGAGCTGGCAGTCATCAGACTGAGTGTCATTCAGACATGCCAATTCAAGAGACAGGCTCAAGACTGGGTGTGAGAGAAGTCTCACTATCTGATGCTTTAAGGCTACTTAAAGTGGCTGCAGGTTTTAGTCCGTTAAAAGTTCAATATACAGTAGAGGTGTTCTACAATGTTACACACATGCAAAATAATGAAATGCAATGCAGGACTGAGTAATTCAGACTTACACAAGCAATAGTAATCCTCCATCTGTCACAACAGAAAACCTTTTTGCTTCACTGTTATTATTTTCATTTTTGTAAAATCTTCACAAAGCCATAACTAGAGGTTTATCCGCATTGGATATGTTCATGATGCAATCCCAAGAATGAGCTCTTGTATGTTTTGGTTGCTGTATGCAGTTGCATCATGCATTTCTAAAATGCAAAGGCATCACAGTAAATCTTCTGTGTTTGCATCTACCTGCCAAGACTGGCTAGAACTCGAGTGCAAGTTGGTACTATGCTCAAAATCTGTTATAGATTTAGATCTGTATTAAATGGTTATTTAATTTGAAACAGCAACCATTTCTACAGACCCAAAAAAAATCATTAACAGCGTTCGTTTACAGATCTTAAACTATGCTGTTGTCAGTTGTGGCTTAGCCTAAGCTTTGAACTTACCATGTTTTTATTCAGTTGGTAGTATTTAACCAAGGAGGCAACCCATCCATCAAGATTACTCCAGGTAAAGCCATTGCCTTGCTAGACATTTGCAGTTTGCATGGCTCTGTGAGACAGACGGGTCCAAGGCAGGGCCAGAAGATTGGAAACGCAAACAGTTGTTCCTTTTACTGCACAAGGGTATTGCGGTGAGAGTAAGAAAGCACTGCAGAGGAGTACTAATAGATTTACTTCTACTGCAGAAAAGAAGGAGGGTTATGACAGAGAAAAGGTTGTGGGTTCATCATATTCTCAGCTTAATAAATCTGCACGTGTTGAGGTGTAATGTGATACGATGCATCACGAAGTTGGTCATGAAGTTGGATTGAGTGCTCTTGTTTATTACGCCATCTAAGGCAATTGCATTTTTTTAATCATACATTCAGCCATACCTCATGCTCCCAGATGTATATCCTGTTCTCAGTGAGACTCATTTATTTTAATTGCAGGAGCTAAAAATGATTTTTGTTTACAAAAAAAGTACACAGTATTTAATTTTTATGCTTCAGAAATAAAAAGGAATAATTTTTTTTTTCTGTTAAGATATGGTTAAAAACGTATACAAGTAAAAGTAGAATATTCATCATTGTGGCTAAGCTCACAGAAAAGAATAGGATTTCATCTTAGTTTGACAAACCACATGGTGATCTTAGACATCTTAGCAGTAGTTTTGCACTACAAAAGCTAAATATATATATACTGTGGCGCTGCAGTGGTTAAGATGCTAAATTAGTAAATATAAGTTCTGGGATTCCAGTCTCAACTCTGCAGATCTGGCACGGGCGGGTCATTCAATAAGGTCCTTAACCCACATTTGCTTGTTCTGTATCTTTATTTGGAAAAGCAATTTACTGACCCACTGCTATGGTGACCAGGGTTGAATTTCTTTCAGCTGAGTTTTATTTGACAAATATTTGCAATTATTTGTTGAAGGAGAGGATAAATAAATTATAGAGAAGACATATTGGATCATTATCCTTTCTCCATCAAACCCTGTGTGATCTTTCCACTGGCAGAAGAGTTTTGAGAACCTTAATGCATTGTGTTTTAGCACTCCGCTCTGTATCTTTACGTAGTCTGCACTTTGTGGCTCAGTGGCTGTGGTTCCTAAATGTTTCCACTTTTCAGTAATGCCACTCACAGTTGATGGGTGATTATATAGGAGGGAGGAAATTTCATGAACTCACTTGTTGTAATGGTTTCGTCCTATTACAGTGCCATGCTCAATCTCATTGAGCTCTTTAGAATGACCCATGCTTTTACCACTGCTTGGTAAGGTAAACTGCACTGCCAGGAGCATGATTTTATATATCTGTGGCAATTGAACTGAATTGAACACCTGAATTAAATTGCTGACAGGTGTCCAAATACTTGTCCATATAGTTATTACACAGAAAAAAACACTAATATGTAGTATATGTGCATTATCTGATCTGAATTTCTTTCACTATTTCTCAGGCTGTAGTATTTCTCACTGACATAAAGGCATATACACATAAACTTTCACACATATTGTGATGAAGTGCATTGTCTAGAATTTAACTAGAGATGACGCAGAATATTAGTTTCCCTTCAGGTCCAATCCTGGTTTTGAGTTCACAGTAAAAAAAAAAAAATCCCGGTGTTTTTATTAGCCTTAAAAATATTATTTGATTTGAATTCATCCAGACAGTGGATTTTAATGCGCCTTTGTTGCATTGGTGTATGGTGACATAATGTCTAATAATTACTTCGAAATGAGGGTATTGTGAAGATATGATTGCTGCATGAGTCACAGGCACTTCACACACAATGTACAGAGTGTATTTGCTATTCACAACTAAATGGGCCACGTTTTTGGAATAGAAAAATCACTTGTGCCTATTGTAACTTATAAAGTTACTGCATGTTACTTCTAGGCAACGTCAATGCACTTGATGATGACAGGTACATAGTTTTAGGTATATCTAGATTTGTTTGTGCTTTGATGTACTCAACAAATGTGTTTTGAAGATCAGACTGATAGATCACTGTGTGCCAAAACAAAAACTGATTTTCATCCCATTGAATTTGACCCATTGGATCATTTTGCTCAATAAATAAATGAACTGAGTATAGTATTGTTGTGTCTTTTGTTTAATTGGGCTGTCTTTGTATACTTTTTGGGACTTAAAAATCAAATGATGTCTTAGGCCGTATTTATGCTAAAAATAGAAAATTCGAAAAGGTTCGAAAACTTTCAACTACCGCGAAAAGCAATAGTAGCGCTCCGTTGTTTTTAGTGTGGGAATCAAAAACCTTTTTAGCTGTTGTCTGCCAACATGTATAGTTGAGTTTAAAGAATATAAACAAATTGTCTGTAACAGCATTTATGTAAATGGCACATTTCAAATTGATGAGAATGTGAATGTCCTGACCCAGGGTTTGCCAACTGGACTTGTGCGACCAACAAACTTCTACAATTTCTTCTACTTCTACAAAAAAAACACTCCCATGTATATTGTGGGAGCTTTTGACCATGAACAGTGGGAATCAATCTTATCAGTCTGAGCTTGTGCAGCATTCAGGAGGGTGTAATGCACTGTGTTGTGACACATTATAATTAGCATTAATAATGTATGTGACTTGTGCCACAGTTGCCCTGTCCTGTCAGTTCAGATCAAACAGAATAGCTTTTGTTGCTCTTATGCCTTGATGAGCCTTGGGCACACAACACTCTTGACTTGAGTCACCACTGGTGTGTACTCACTTGACTTGAAGATCTTACTGATCTTGTTGTTTTAGAGACATTCATGTGGCCATAACAGTTTGACTCGAGTCAAAAACTTACCTCACAAAAGCTACATGGCCTTCGTTATCTGTAAACATGTTCATTATCTGCAAACATTTAGACTATAGCTTTAAGGATATTGCTTCACCTGGGAGTGGTCATGATGTTTTCATTTCTTTGTATATTCAATATGGTTTACTTATAATATGCTGGAGAGGGGAATTGACTGGACATTTTTTTCAAAGGCCTCAAGTCGCACTTGTTCCGTTACTTAAAAACATTCTTCTTTCCCAACTTTAGTGTCTGATGTTATAAAAATATTATTTTTATTTAATAATAATAATATTATTATTATTTAATATTATTATTATTATGAAATAATACCAGACTCTGTGACCATCCTACTGCAGAGTACAAAATAATGCACAAAAGATCTAGTGATGCTTAAAAAACTAAAATTTTGAAACATTATTTTAGGTGTCAGATTTCCTGGACCTCTCCCCTGCCCAAGTGCCCATTTCAGGACCCATACTGACATATGAACTGGACATTACTTGCAACATTTTTGGAAGCTATTTAATGTTGTTAGTGTTCATATAAACACCATTGGAACTTTAAAATGCTGTCAGCTAATTTGCTTCATGGCATTATCCATTCAGAATATATAAAGAAGAAATAGAATAGAGGATTTGGCTAGGATTGAAGACATGACTGAGCATCCAAGCAAACTGGACAGTAAGTACATAGCAGGGCACCATTATCCCAAGTGTTCAGAAAACACAGCAAAAACCTGATGTGCTGGAAACCATGCTGCTCTTCAGAATATTCCTGTTATCGTCAATACACAGGGCGTGACAAATTAGGGTGTTATGATCACCAAAGTTTTATTTGAACAGTTTAGGTGATTACAAACATGTCAAGAATGTTTTGAAAGTAATTATATTTTAATCAGTAATCAAGCCACAACTTAAGCACAGCTATGTGTCACATAATGTCCATGACAAGTTATGTGATATGTTATGTGATCTTGATGTCCAAACACCATAATATTGTATACAACTTACTTTGCAATTGCCTTATGGCAGGGGATTCCGAAGTCTAAGCCTGTGCCCCCTCCCCCCAGAGTGCATAAAAGCTATATCCCTAGCCCCTGCCATTACTTTTATTATGACACATAATCTGTGGTCTTGAGAGGTACTTGCTTTTATCTGCACTCACAGAGGCAGGTGGAGAAGAAGTGATGATCATTTCTTTTGGCTTTCTATAGAGGTGGAGTAACTTGGTCTCCATGGACAGAGTAAAGTGTGGCAATCACTACAAACTAAACCCTATACCCCCTTAAAAAAAAAGAAAGAAAGAAAAGACATATTTCTCATTTTCCGCCTAGTGCTGCTCAACCAAACAATCTGGAGCCCTCCAGAGGCAATGCACCCCACTCTGCCTACTGGTATACTGTAGCACACCAGGTACTGACTAAAGAATATTGTCTACCCTATATCGATTTGTTTTTATATCAACATTAACCACCACATATTGATTTTCCATTTTTCACTGAAACATGCATTCTTATTACTGTGCTTGTTTGTCCTCCAGTGGTACGTCAGTTTACCATCACAAGTAGAAACTAATTCTCAAACAAAAACTAATCTGCAAGTATCCCGAGATTGACGCATGGTTCTTGTGCTGTGATGTCTTTCAGCTGAGTGGAAACACCTGCTTATCATCATCCCAGCGCTTATAAGCCAAACATTGCTCCGTGTTCAGTCAGCTCATGCTGGCAACAGCCTTTCTGCATCAGCTCTACCTAAAAGCTCTATCACATACCTGCAGTATAGGTACAAACCTCTGTATGTAATCCTCTGTTCTCCTCTGTACATTAATGAAATAGTATTAGCCTTTTTTTAAACCCGGGTATTTGAAGAGTGGAAACTATAATGTGGGAAGTCTGCATTTAAACTCCATAGCCAAAGCCTTGGGTGTTTCTACACTATTCGTTGTACCGGGGCATGTAAAATTTAGAAGAGCACAGCTATACCCCTCTGTTTATCAGTCATAGGGGCACACCTGTGTATAAAAATAAGACTGGTGAACAGTAAACACATTAAATGGTTTAACTCTAAATTGGGTTTTACTCTGCCATGTATTGAAAATGAAGAATGGATTAACACTATATTTCCTATTAACTGCATATATTTTTAAATTCAAAAGTAACTATCTTTGTTAGTTTAATGCACGTCTCTGATTTAGTGGTCTAATAGTTACTTTTGGTAGGGTATTTGGTTATAAGTGTCCAAGACATATAGACATATATAATTATAGTGTTGCTGGCTTTCTTTTGTAGTTAGATACAAGTCCTATTACAAAGATGCTGCTGCATTATGGGTAGTGTAGTACCCAGAGTGGATTTGCATGGTGTGCTCTTTTCTGCTCAACAATCCAGGATAAAATGTACTTCTTACTGCCATGATTTCAGTGGGGCACAGCAACATTTTACAGGGTATGTGCCCTCAGTAAAGTGGGTTTGCTAATACCCTGGGCCAAAGCTTTGCAGTTCTCAGGAGTCACTCATTCTCTATGCACTTTCAGAGCAAAGAAGCTTGAAACCTATTTTCAAATCAGCATTTGTTAATTACGCAGACCAATACTTAATTAGCATTTAGCACCTATTATTTCCATGTTTCACTTTGTTTTTAATTTACTTTATTTTGCTTGATGTACTATTGTTTTACCAGGTTTTATCTGTGAAATGTTGCATTTCAAATAAGTATTTTTGTCACATAAATTTAAAGGTCTTATTTCCGACTGAAGTTTCCCTCCTATAGAGGTTCCTTTCTGTTATGGATCAGGTTTTATCTCTGGCTGAGTTCACTAGGATGAGTTTTCCTCCTACAGGGAAAGCTTTTCCTCCGATATGGAGCCGGATTTATCTCTCAGTTTTCCTTTGATAAGGAGAGGTTTAGGCGATCAATCACTTTGGGGTTTCTTTGGATAGTGTATAATGCTAGAGAATCAATATGTTTTAATAGATATTCTTTTAAATGTGTTTTTGTTTGATTCTTGTCTTTTTTTGTCCTGTACTCTCGATTGTATAAAAGCAATATCAATTATTATTGTCATTATATTTTTAAAAACAAAGTCAAGAAATGTACACACTTTCACTGTTCGGAGTTGATGTGCAGCCTGTTGGTCTGCTTTGCGGCCAGACACAAATCAATTCATGCTATTGATTTATAATCTTTCTCTCTCACTCTTGTCTGTCTTTTTGAGAGACGCTCATTCAAGGTAACAAACATCTTCTGTTATAGATCAGCACCTCATTTTATAATGTCATAAGCACCGTGTATGTCTTTATAATCCAAAGCCGTTAGGATTTCATAACCTTGCCACAACTGCATCTTAGATATTACCTATTTCAATGCAATATCTCTTCAGCCAGAGCTCCTGTCTTGAACATTATTAGAACTGCAGCCATATGGATGTGTTAAATAAACACCCTCACACATAAAGCCATTGCTTTCACCATAATGGTGTCTGATACACCCTTGTTCTGCTGGGTAATGTAGAAAGACATAACCTCTTTTATCACACCTTCATTCATGTTCAGATTCATTTAGACCTATGAATTAGCCATGTAATTAATGAATGAAGACCTAATGAATGAAGTCAGACTGATTAATCTGTGTGGAGCGGACTGCAGCACGAGTCACGATGATGACTTTGGAGCATGATTGTTCATTCTTCAGTCTGTATGAGTGAGAAAGGGGCTCTTCTTGGTTTCTAAAACACCAGCTGATTAGCATTCTTCAGCCCTTTACAACCTGACATATAACAGCTAAATTTAAACTGGCTAAGACTCCCCATGGTCTGAATTGAGAAGGTTTGATTTAAGAGATTGGATGACGGATGATGGGCTTCTATGCATGAGAAGGATAGAATTAAAGCTGTCTAAAGAATTAATTGCCACAGCGCTCTTGGCAGCTACAGTATTACTTTTATGCTTTTATTGTTCTTTTTTCTAACTGATGGTGTTGCGACAAGCAATAGTGCTGGTATTACTCGTAATGCTACTTCTGCAGTTTTGTTTTATAAATACAGTATATATATTTTTAAGTTTCTGCTGTTAATTCTGTAATTACCAACAGAAATGCTGTTGCCACCGTTTGTGATGCCTTTGCAACTGGTGGTGTTTTTATTGCTATTGGTGCTACTACTGCTGATGATGGTGCTCTTTAGGTTATTTCTGTAAAAGTACTGGTGATTATGTTGTTCCCTGCAGATCCATTTGTCATTAATGTAAGGTTTGCATACTCTACTTTGTGTTTATACTGTACTTTGTGTGGGAAAAAATGAGTATAGCATAAGCCTTGAGGGTGATTTAAAGTAAAAGATAAAGAAATAGTTAATTCACAGGTGGAACTTCAGGATAAAACAGGGGCTAAAACAGATAAATAAAGGAAAAAAGAAGGATTAAGTGAAGATGAGGCGGTATGGATAAGGCAGAAGTAAGTCCGAGTTAAGCTTAAAGCAGTAAAACAGAGACCAAAAGAAGAAAGCAAGTTTGTCTCTATGGGTTTCGCACTAGTCAAAAGCATTGCTTTGTTTTGGGGTCAATCGCACCCGTGCACGGTACAGATTTCCTAGTGTAAGCACGCACCCTAATAAGCTCAATTTCCCAGTATCCCTGTTGGTAATTTTTGGTACTGGTTCTGATTCTGTAGATACTTATGTGAACATTGTTGTTTATTTTGCTGCTGGTAACAGATGTTATCGATGGTATTTTTAATGTGTACCCGTTTGTGTGCCTGTATAATTGTTAACATTGGTAATGGCATAGTTACTATTCAATAAGCTTTTGTGTTTTAACTAGTGCTGCTGCTGTTATTTGTTTGACCAATGGTGATGCTGCTGCTAATGGTTATGCTGTTTTTGCTTATGTTTCCATGGGTAATCCAGTGGTGTTTTTCCTGGTAGTTTTGCAGCTGATGCAGATTGTGAAGCATGTTTTACCTGATATCGTTACATGTGATATTGTGCTTACCGGTTTTAATGTTGTTTCGGCAGATTTTATCAATGAAGATCAATGAATAGCTTTTACAAGAGAGACGTGGCAAAGACAGAAGCAGAACAGACGTGCAGCATATTAAAATACAACATATATTGCATCAAATACAACATGATATATGCAAACAGCGAATTAAATATATGTTAATGAAACAGTTCTAAAATTATTGTTTCTGGTCATTAAACTTGTGCTGTAGTTACTGTGAGTGCTTTAGTTACTTTTTATTTTTCTAGGTTATTTTTTTAGTTCGTTTAGATTGTAATTGATTTAATTCGTTCACTGCTCTTTGTTAGCATTTTTCTGGTGTTCTTGCTTCAGTGTATCTGTTATGGCTTTTCCTGCCATAATAAACAGACCACAACTTAAATTCGTGCCTTAGCTCATCCTCGTGGAGGACGCTAAAACATCCACAAGTTTCTCTCTCAAATGCTGTCACACATCTCAGCACAGCAAAACCCTGAAAATGTAATTATGAGGCCTGATTCTGTGATTGTCAGAAGGCATTAGCTTCACATGATGCTGATTCTGCCAGTCAACCATTCAGCGTTTCCATCAAAGCAGGTTTCACAGATGTCTGTGGTTCCATCCAAATACAGGATATTCAAGCTCGTCAACATAATATAAATTTAGCTAGGTTTGCTTTGGAGCAAAACAAAGGTGGATTCATGTGCGCATGTTTCAAGCTCGTTGCCAAATGTCTTCATTGTTTCCAGCATGAAATCTCATTACACAGCGAGTGAATTTTAATTGATGCCATTTGATATTGGACACACATAGAAAAAGAAAGCATGAGATAGAAAAAATAAGATCGAGAAAGAAGTTAGTCGCATGAATTGGAAAATCACTGACGTGTGCGCTGTGGTTGTTTATTTGTGTTCGAAATGTCCTGCTGCTAGGAGTGTGCTGAATGAAAAATTGGGGCTTTGCCATAACTGGAGAACGGTTTAAAGGAATCTGGGTGGCAGCAGAAGTTTTCTGCTGGGAGTGTTTGCACACGAGTGTCACATAGTGAAAGAGTGCATGAAATACTCATTTTTGCTTGGATAATGGCAACGTTAACACATGACAAACTGTAAATCAGCAAAAACACAAGTGACAAGTAAATGACACTTGACACAGTGGCATTCCAGTGGGCAAAGGTAGATAAATGTGGGTTAAGGTGTAGTCAGGTATTTCTGTTTTAAAGCCAACCTAAACAAATACTGTACATGCCATTCTTTCAGTGGTGGCTCCATAGCATACAGATGACTTGTTAGTGCAAGAGGGAGACCTTTCTGACAGGACAAACAACATAATCGACAAGCTCCTTGTTCTTGCTGCTAGTGGTCTCACATCCTGTTTTGTCATATACCTAGCTTAAGGCGCCCACAGGGACAAAAGTAACCATATGTACTCGCCATAAACTTTATTATTTACACCTTCAGAACTGCCTTAATTCTTTGTGATGTAGAAATAACCAGATGCTGGAAAATGGATGTTTTGTTTTATATTGACATGACCGTGTCATGCAGTTTTTGCAGATTTATCAGCAGCACATCTCCCATTCTACCACATCTTACAGCAGATCTACTGGATTGAGATAAAGTGACTGTTGAGGAAGTTTGAGTACAGTGAACTCATTGTCATGTTCTCTCCAACTAGTTATAGATGATTTGAGCTTTGTGATATGGTGCATAGAACTTGGGTAAACTGTGCTTGTTAAGGGATGGGCATGGTCAGCAACAGTAATCCGTAAAGCTGTGGTGTTTAACAGATGCTCATTTGTTAGTGATTGGCTACCCTACATGATTACACCAACAGCAGCCTGAACCCTTGATTATGTAGGCTGAATCCATGCCTTCATTTTATTTATGCCAAATTCTGACCCTTCCATTTGAATGTTAGAGCAGAAATCAGACCACGTATTGTTTTTCCAATCTTCTTTTGGCACTGTAGCCCTACTTTAATGTTTGACGTAATCTGTGTTCAGTGATGTTTTACTGCAAGCCTCAGTTGTAACGAGTGGTTATTTAAGTTACTGTTGCCTTTTTATGAGCTCAAGTCATTTTGGCCATTCCCCTTTGACCCCTGGCATCAACAAAGCATCTTTCCCCAGTGCAACAGCATCACGTCACATTCAAAGTCACTTAAGTCAGCTTTCTTACCCACTGTGATGCTCATTTAGAAATTTTGCAGGTCGCCTTGACCATGTATACATGCCTAAATATATGAAGTTGCTGCCATGTGAATGGGTGATTATTTATTTGCATTAAAGTGTGGTTGAACATGTGTACCTAATAAAGAAGTCAATGAGAGCATCTTAATTTTGAATTCTATTCCGTTTGGGGTGGGGGGTTGTGGTAAGGGGAGCTGGTTTGAAA
The DNA here is from genome assembly GCA_034779995.1 of Parotocinclus haroldoi. Lineage (NCBI taxonomy): Eukaryota > Metazoa > Chordata > Actinopteri > Siluriformes > Loricariidae > Parotocinclus > Parotocinclus haroldoi. The sequence goes on along the minus strand of JAUZST010007570.1, from coordinate 2,831 downwards.
ATTCCCCCTAGCAAGGAAACAAATGAAGGTAGGCGTACAAACAGTCTCTCACATGCATTTTCAATAAATATGAACATAATTAATGTTTGCTGACATTTCTAATGCTGTGGGGTTTTGCTCTGCATTGTTATTATTTGAAACCAGGTCAGGCAGGTGCAAATTAGTTTTTTAAAGCATGCTTCACCAAGATAGCAGCCTAAAATAATCTGACCTGAGATTCTCTAATATGCAGGATGTTGTGTTTTCGATATTTCCTCCCTGCACCATTTACCTTCTTTCTTGTCGTCCTGTGTTATTCCCTCAGGGAGAAGGAAAGGAGTCTGGCGCAGGTTGGGCTGCCCATGATCATGCCTCAACGCTCTGATGGGCCTCGCTTCACTGGAGGAGGATTCATCCTAAAGAAGGCCAACAAAATTGCTGCTTAAAGTCAGCCACTTTCTCACTATCCTTTACAACTCAGGCTAGCTGACAAACCAACTGGCTCTTCAGCCGAGGAGAATAAATCACACTGTAGCAATGCAGTTTGGGATAATTAAAAAGAAAAAAGCTACTGTGTCCATTTATCACTTGTAAGTAAAGCAGATGTGTTTACACTTATGTTAATGGATTTTTTTGTCTCTTTGGTTTCCTTAGCAGTGTTATATTCTTGATAAGTATTGAAAGAGAAGATGCACTCTTACAATTAACAGTCTACTTTTCTATTCCTACTTTCTCTCTCGTTCAGTTCAGTCATGTATCATAGGGTGAAACATGGAGTAGGATGTTCCACATTAAAACACTGCAGAAATCAGAATTTATTGCTAATCACATTTATAACTGATACTTAACAGACTATGGTGACACAATCCTTTCTACTGCACTTAACTAACAAGTACAACTGAGCAAATAATTTTTCGAATGATAAATTTTCACTGTGGTCAATTATTGGTTAACACACTAGGTTCAATTCCCACTTTTGCCAAGCTACCCTTAACTTCCGAGCAAAGCCCCACAATTACTTTGATCAATTGTAAGTCACCCTGGATAAGGACATCTGCTGAATAACTAAATAATAACCACTTGAATAAGACAAAACCTCATTACACACAAGACAGATAACAGATATGCCCTGCCTAATAATAATCATCCGATCAATGTCCATATTTATTATAAAGCGATAAAATTAGGGGATATGTCAAAATGAATACGAAGACGATCCCACAAGAACTGCTGGACAATCTGATCCCGTCCATGCTGTCGGTTTGTTTTGGCAGTCGTGGGTGACCAAACAGGGTTTCAATGCAGTTTTACATGATTCTGTTCACTTTCATGAATATATCACTTGTTACTTAATCATGATACTTGAGTTGCATCTCAGTTGCATAATCAAATAACTTTATTTGACTTTTCATTTGCTAGGTAATTATCTTATCTAATTAGGCCATATTCATTTTGAAATATCCCCTATATTTGAGCAGTGTATTTGTAGCCAGCTGTGAAAGGTAATCTCTCTTAACTTACATAAAGTTACATAAACTGGTTCACATTCACTTGTTGAGTATCTGTTGGATGAAACAGATACAGACCTGAACCTGATCATCCATTTTGTTCATACTGTTTATTAATGCATTTTTACTTCTGTCAAACAAAAGTATCAGGTTCATACCATGTTCTACCATCAGCGTTAGGGTTTCCTTGTAGATATGGTCGTAACAATAATTTTTTATAAATATGACTATTGTGAATTTTCATACATTTTCCAAAAAATGTAATGGAAGAATATATGCTGTGCAGATGGTAGTGTTTCACTTGTTTTCAGTGGTTTCTCTGACATTTACACATCATTTGCAGACAGTTTTCTTGTGGAATCAAACTATTCATTACATGACAGTAGTATAAAAGGCCCAAGTGACTATGGTAATGTGAACCAGTTAACAATTTCGGTTAACGTCCTGTTTCGTAACACTGCTGTTAAATGGCACATGCTGTAGCTGTATTTTGTTTGGGGATCATTTTATGGCACTGCAAAAGCAAACATGAGGAATGCTAACATCTACACAGCATCCTTAATGCCACCACATTTCATTTATAGAAATTCACAATAATTACAGAAAATGCGGTAATGTACTGTTAATGTTCTGACCCTGTGTAAGGGAAAGCCTCAGTATTTTAGAGGACAGTCTGATGGACTGACACTTTTGTTTGACAAAATCCAAAAATAATTTATAGACATTAATGACACTTACTTAGACATTAGGAAAACAAGAAATATCAGTCAGATGAAACAGAGACTCAAATAATGAATGTGAACCAATTTATATACTATAGTCAAAGGTTAGATAGAATGTACAAGAAGTGGGGGGACAAGCAAAATACATCTATTTACAATAGGACATGTACATACACTTACAAACACCATTTATGTCTTGGTACAAATAAAGTAGTGAAAATCATCCACACAAATAACTTACACAAATGTTTCAAAAGTGTTGATTGGCTTTTGAGGTGAGCAGCTGTTTACCATCTGAATATCCAGAGTTAAAATACAGATTTTTATTTCAGTTTTTAATTTAACGTATTATACTTTTTAAGACATCTGTCTTTAAAACAAATGTATGTTGATCAGATGGTTGTTGAACAGTGCATGCCTGTATAATGAAAGGTGGTTTGGAAAACAGAGGAAACAGGTGGATTCTAAATAGACTCACACACACTACTCAGGTTGTCAAATGGTTAATAATGAAAAGAAGGCTCCTGCTGTCCAAATCTTCTCATTATAAACAATTTTTTGGAATAATTTACAATCAGATAACAGAGTTTGACTGTACAACACAAAAATGCATTGGCATATA